>CAUHTR010000067.1:0-227313 GCA_959609185.1 Schmidtea polychroa
ATTGTATTTTAAATTTTAATTTTTTGTTTATTAATGATCCAGGAGTGCTCATTTTTTCCATCCCAAAACTTAATGTTGCCATCATCCGAATTTATTAATCAAACACTTATTTAAAGCCCAGTGCAAAATCTATCTACTGATATATAAATATTATTATTAACATTATTTTACACACGGGGGGAGGGGGTATATGTGGCCGGGGAGCTCCTGGCCGGGGAGCTCATATCATACTACTCTACTGTTTTTTACCTTTATGTCTCTTTTCACATGTCTGATCGAGATTTAAGTGTAACCATGTTAGGCAGAATTTAATTCTCTACAACATGGCGCAATTACAATTTCAGTTTGATGCTTTGTGTGTAATACACACATGTTTTTACAATAAATTTGTATTTTTTCGCGCGGTTAACGTAATTTTCTTGATTTTTATTCATATATTATATAGATAAAATTTAATTTCTATAAAATAGCTTGATTAAAAATTATGTCTCGTATGTTGTGTGTAATACACACATGTTTTACGATAAATTTGTATTTTTCATACAGTTAACGTAATTTTCTTAGGATTTTATTCATATAATAATATAGATAAAATTTAATTTTCTATAAAATGGATTGATCTAGAGTTTAAAATGTTGTATTATTTTATTACTTTGTTGCAATAATTTTTATAATCTATAACAATTTGCTTAAATATTTTACATCTGGTGAAATATTTCCGAAATATGTTGTAATTTACTGAAAGACTTCACAATTTATTACAATATTCTTTTAATTGTTGTCCCGTCTTCGAAATAAATGTATTGATTTGTCCCAATTAACATCATTATTTTATTACTTTGTTGCAATATTTTTATTATTTTAGTTACAATTTGATAAATATTTTACAACTTTGTTGAAATTTTCTGAAATATGTTACTACTTTGTTGTAATATTTTCTAATCTTGTTACAATTTGCTTAAATATTTACAACTGTTGAAAATTTATCTGAAATATGTTATTATTTTGTTACAATTTTATGAAAACGTTATTACTATTTTGCAATTTGATGAAAAATGATATTACTTTGTGGGTTCATCACATTATTTTTATTAAATTATTATGAAAATGTTAAATAAGTCATTTTTAGCATCAAATGTGTTTTAAAATATATTGAAGTTTTAAAATACTGTAACGTAATGCATTTATTTTTCCTACCCCTTCCTTGATTTTGATTGGTCAGAATATATTTATTTTTCCTACCCCTTCCTTGATTTTGATTGGTCAGAATTTAATCATGTGTAATATATAAGCAGTAACTTTTCAAATGTTTGTCATTTAAACTTTTAATTTAACTTATATAAGTGAATAATTTTTTATTCTCTATCTAATATTAATGATTATTTTCTTTTAGTGAACGGATGCAGTTTATATAAATTTTGTATTGCCGAAAGTCATGAAGATGTGGAGAACTGTAAATCAGTTACATCATCATATTTCAAGATAAATGACTCTACCTTATCGGGTTACATATGTCCGGAATGTCTCATTATATCACCAGGTAGGTGGTTAATGTTTGTACGACAACACGGACACCATCTTAGAAGATTCGAAGAAACGAAGAGCAGGATGATCACTAAAAGTAATACTCTTTCTACTATTAACAATTATTAATTTTTTATAGTACAATCGAAAATGAATACATCATACGATCCTAAGCAGATTAAAGAATATGTTACAAGTTATGTTATTTAAGTTGTTTAATATTAATTATAAATATAGTTAGACAAAACTCTGGCACCACAAAACGAAAGTCAATATTTTACGGAAATGGAGACTCTAACATACAATTGTGTCCACGTCGGGAGTCTGACTTAAATGGTTCTCGTGTTGAATTGACAAACGATGTATCTGCAATTAATTCTCCTGACATTGTTGTTCCAGATTGTCTCATCAAAGAAATAGAAGATCATATTCAACGAATGGGGACAGTAAAAATCCAATTTGGACTTTGTGCAGAGTTTATCAAAGAGGATGGTGAAATTAAAAAATGGTGTTTGTCGAATAAAGCAATTACAATGTCATCTTCATTTATTAATGATGGAATTGAAAAATTAAAAGAAAAGTTGGAGAAATACACTCAACAAAGTAGTGGGTGGAGAATTCATAAAATATTAGAAGTTACTATGATTTTAACTAAATTATCAGACATAATACATGTATCTGGTAAGTTTATTTACATTATTATATATATAAATCAAGATATTTACTTAGGTTCAAGTTACATTAAAACGCCAAATTACCTGAAAAACTGCCAGACTTTAGTTAATGTTCAAAATAATGATCAATTCTGCTTTTATATAGCATACTGGCCGTATTACGTTATGATGACATACGTCGGGATAGAGAAAGAACAACAAAATATAACTTAAGTGGTAATATATATATTTATAAATGTCATAAATCATTGAATTTTGTTTTTAAGACTTAAAATGGAAATTTGAATGGTTTCCGATGAAGTTGGTTAACATTTGTCAATTTGAAGCAATGAATCCAAATCTAGCGATCAATGTTCTCAAATATAATAAAGATCCAATTAAACAAAAAACTAATGATATTTTCAAGAATCCGTTCGTTGACTTGGTATATAGAAGTACTTCGACGGGATCTCAGATATATCTCTTATTGATTGAAGAAGGTAATATTTCCTTTAATCATTAAAAATATTAACTAAATTTTAGAATTAAATTATCATTTTTTGGCTGTAACCAATCTCGATCGACTGCTGAATTACAGAGATAGAGTAGAAGGAGTCAGAATCCAATCACAATGGTGTCATACATGTCTTCATGGGTTTCGAAAACGTCCTGCTTTTGAAAGACATATAGGTCTTTGTAGGAAAAATGTGGAGCGGACGACTCTATACTCAATGCCAGAGAATAAATATATCGAATTTAAAGACTGGAGTAAAACTATAAAACAGCAGTTTGTTGTCTACGCGGACTTTGAATCGATATTACCTCTAGATGACAAACACTTCCAAAAACATGAGCCGATTGCATCTGAATTTGTGCTTCTTCATCAAGGTTGTCCGATCCGAAATGAAACATTTGTTGGGGAAAACTGTATAATTCAGTTCATACAAGCATTGGATGATATAGCTACAGACATAGTTTATCCGTGGTATAAAATTAATGGATCAAAGGAAATGATGGAACTCACTTGGGAACAGCAGGAAGAATTTACGAATCAAACTCATTGCTACCTTTGTAAAAAGATTATCAATATACCTGTTCGAGATCATGATCATTTTACTGGTCAATATCTCGGAGCAGCATGTCAAGATTGCAACTTGGCTAGAAGAATCAATCCGTCTTTACCTGTTGTATTTCATAATCTTCGTGGATATGACATTCATCATATATTAAAATATGCAATTGGAAAATTCCCTGATTGGAATTTAAATGTTATTCCTCAATCAACAGAAAAGTTTCTCACACTTACAGCGACATCGAAAGGCAGAAGAATTAGATTCATTGATTCTTTACAATTTTTAAATAGCAGCTTGGCAAATTTATCAAGAAATTTACCATGTCTTCCCCTGACCTCAGATGTTTTCGAATCACAGATGATGACTTGTAAAACCATTTTTCCTTATGATATGGCTACGTCAATGGATGTTTTACAGTCAATAACAGAATTACCACCGATTTGGGAGGGAGTTAGTCAAGAAGATTATATACATGCAAATCGAATCTGGCGACAATACAACTGTGAGACATTGCTAGATTACATGCTAATATATCTCAAGCTGGATGTTTTTCTGTTGGCCGATGTTTTTGAAGCTTTCAGAGAAAAAACATTTGACGAAGATGGACTTGAGGCTCTATCGTTTGTTTCCATACCCGGATTAAGTTGGGCATCAGCTATTAAACAGTTACCTGAACCGGTAGAACTTATTCAAGATCCAGAGCTTTACCGTTTATTTGAAGCTGGTATTCGTGGTGGAATGACATTTATCAACAAAAATCATGTTGAAGCTGATGAATCAACACAAATGTCATACCTAGATGTTAATAATTTATATGGATGGGCGCTGTCGCAAAAACTTCCTGTTGGGGAATTTAGATGGATAAATGATCAGACTGAAATGAATGGTATTGTTGAAAGATGTGCAAATGGGGATGAGTTTGATGGAGATCGTGGATATGTTCTAGAGGTTGACATCGTCATTCCTGATAGTATACAAGATAAGCTAGATGATTTACCTATAGCTCCTGAGCTTTGTTATCCACCTGGTAGTAAAGTTGAAAAGCTGTTGTTAACTCATGAGCCTAAGAAAAACTATGTAGTTAATGGTAGAGTTTTGACAGAGTGGTTGAGTTACGGCGCAAAAGTCACAAAAGTTAATCGTGCTGTAGAATTCAAACAAGTGGCTATTTTCAAAGGATATATTGATTACAATACCAAAATGAGAGCAGCTAGTACGGATTCGTTTCAGCGAGATTATTATAAGTTAAAGAACAACAGTTTATACGGTAAAACTGTGGAAAACTTGAAGAAACGTATAAATTTGAGATTATGCAGCAAAAGCAAAAGATTGATAACTTATTGTAGTCATCCTATGTTTCGTCGTAGCATCAAGATTGCGGATGATCTCATTGCTGTTATACTCAATAAGGAAATTGTGTGTTTAGATAGACCAATGTATATTGGACAAACCGTACTTGATTTATCCAAACTTCGCATGTACCAATTTCAATATAAAGAACTACAGAGTTATAGAGAAAAATTCAATTGTCAAATTAATATCGTAGCTGGTGACACAGATTCCTTCTTTTTAGAGTGTAAAAATGTAGATTTACGATTACAACTATATCCAAAAATGATTGAAGATGGGCTCCTAGATACTTCAAATTATCCAGTGACCGATCCGTTGTTCTCTGATAAAATTTGTTCTGTAATCGGGAAAGTTAAGGATGAGAATAAAGGAAATCAATATAAAGAATGGGTGTTTCTTCGACCCAAGTGCTACTCACTCCAAGGCGATAAAAACACTCTAAAAGCCAAAGGAATAAGACTTACAAACTCTAATCTTACACATGAAGCCTATAAAAAAGTGTATACTGATGGTGGAACAGTGAGCATCCAACAAAAGAGAATAGGAAGTGTTAATCATCAGTTGTATACTTTCATGACAGAAAAACGAGCTCTCCAATGTTTGGACGATAAAAGGTATTGGTACAATAATAATGAAAGCTATGCCTACGGTCACTATAAGATTCGTCAAATGCATATCGCAACTGCTCCGTCTACAAATGAATGCAAATCGAAACAAGCACTTTAACAATTAAATTTATGTGAATAATAAAATATATATTGTGAATTGTTTGACTTAGTTAATTAAAATGTGTTTTATCATTTAATTATTCATTTGTCCAATTAATTTAGATAATTAGTTTCAAGTAAGAAATATTATTTTTGTGTTTATTTTATTTATTTTTTCCGAAAATTAATATCCGGTTTATCTAAAATTAACTCAGCGTTTTAATTTATAATAAATTAAATAATTTCTAATTAATATTTTATTCAAATTGAAATATTATTGTTATAATTTACCTCTTGTTAGAATATAATGTAAATGTAAAATTAAAAAAAAAAATAATAATAATAATAAATAAATAAAATAATACTAAAATAAAAACATAATAAAATAATTAATTAAGAAAATTAAAAATAAAAAAATAAAATAAATAAATAAATAAATAGAAGTAATTAAATAAAAATAAAAAATAAATTAATTAATTAAAAAAAAAAATAAATAAATAAATAAAAAATAATAATAATAATTAAATAGCGTAAGTAATTAAAATAAAATATTAATAAACTAATAAATTAATTAAATGTAATAAATTAAAATAAAACATAATAAAATAATTAATTAATAAAATTAAAATGAAAAAATTAAAAAGAAGTAATTAAATAAAATGTTAATTTAAAAAAAAAAATAAATAAATAAATAAATGATTCGATTGGTCTATATTTGATCTTGATATTCCATGACCTTGAAAGTGCGCTGGAGTCCTCATTATATGCTACTCCCATATATAAGTCCTAAACTGGGTTATAGCATATACAATTGCTAAAGCCTCTAGTTCTATCACTGCGTAGTTTCTCTCGTGTGGTTTTAATCCTCTACTAGTGTATGCAATAACATACTCATCTCCTAGGTCATCTCTCTGACCTAGCACAGCACCTATGCCCCGAGTGCTGGCATCTGTCATAACCAAAAATTGTCTTTCAAAGTCTGGAAATCGCAATATAGGTGGCTTGACGAGTTTTTCCTTGAGCATATCAAATGCTTCCTGCTGTTCTGTTCCCCACACAAATTTGACGTTTTTGCCTTCTAACTGCGTGAGTGGAAAAGCTATAACCGAGAAGTTTCTAATGAACTTTCTGTAGTATCCGACTAGTAGCGGCGTATTTACCTGTAGGCAGATTAGGCATTTGCCTAGGGCCTCGGATTTATAAGGGCCTCCAAAATCCAAAAAAAAAATTATAATTTTTTAAAAAAAAAAAAAAATCAAAGTCGTAGCATTTCAGATTTTAAACTTTAACAGTTTTATAATTTTCAGAGTTAAAACCTTTTGGGGCCTCAATTTCTATAAGTAAAAGAATTTGCACATATTCAAAAACGAAAAAATAACAAATAGGATAAAAGCAAAATCCAAGCAAGGTTTGAATTTTTATATTTTGAATATAATATATTTTATTTTGTAAAGACCTACTAATTTTATTTTATAAATTGAATTTGAGGCCCCACGAATAGGTTTTAAACTCTGAAAAATTAAAAAAAAAATTACAAAAAAAAACAATAGCCCGTAGCATTTCAGATTTTAAACTTTTTATTTACAAAATAAAATTAGTAGGCCTTTAAATACAAAATAAAATTATATGATACACAAAATAGAAATATAAAAATTCAAATAGGAAAAAACAACAACCAAGCAAGCTTTGAATTTGTATTTGTATTTTGTATATTTCTTTTCCAAAACAGAAAATGCATATGCAATTTCATTTCATTTATTGTTTGAATTTTGTTACACGTTAACATCATGATTTTGAATATTGAAAATAAATATTTGTACGTATTGACTATTAGCATAATTTTGATTTTAGATTGATATTTTCCGAATACCCAACAGTTTTTTTTAAACTACCAAAACCAATCGTTGTTGCTTCTTGCTTTCGTCATTTAATATTTCATAATTCAATCGACAATTATTCCATTTTATTTTTAAAGAAAAATATTGACAAATATACGTTAAAATGAAAAGAACTTTCGAGTCTGGCGCACAAAAACGATTGCGAAAAAAAATTCAATTGAAGGAAAACGAAAATCAAAGAAACTCCCTTGCTAAATTTATGTCTTTGGATAAAAATGTTCCATCTACCAGTACTGCGGCTGCAGATAAAACTGTTTCACTACCAGTAATAGCTGGTAGCGATGTTAATCTTTGTGCAGAAGTAGGTGCAAGTGATAATTGCGTTCCCACTACCAATGACATTGAGGTTGAAATTGAGAGTGAAGTAGTAAGTACAAATACTTATCCTATCTTTACTGACATTGGTTTATGGCCAAAAATAATTACTAATGATTTGATTGAACATTGTATCTGTACAAAACCCAAAAATGTGGGAGATTTAGAATCTTCTAAAAAATGTTATAAAGATAACAATGATCAACAAATATACCGAAAATTAAATGATGTACATTTTTATACGACTAAAATAAACGGAGTTCAAGAGCTAAGAGAATGGTTGATTTATTCTGAAACAACGAAATCTGTTTATTGTTTTGCTTGTAAACTATTTAGTAAAAAATCTAATGTTCTAGTTTCAGGATATTCAGATTGGAAAAATATTGTAGACGTTTTGAAAAGACATGATGAGTCGAAAGAACATAAAAGTTGTATGTGTGCTTATGTTCGTCGTGCTAAAATAAGTGGTCGCATCGATTCCAAACTTTTACAGGTAATAGAAAAAGAGTCAATTTATTGGCGAGAGGTATTAAAACGAGTCGTTGCTACAGTTAAACTTTTGGGGAGTTTGGGTTTAGGGTTCAGAGGACATGATAATTCTTCCAAAGGCAATTTTTTCAGCTGTATTGAATATTTGGCTGAATTTGATGACTTCTTAAAGGTTCACTTAGAAAAATACAGTAATTGCGGAAGTGGGCATGTTAATTATTTATCTAAAAGTACGTGTGATGAATTTATAGAACTTATGGGCAAAACCGTACAAAAATCCATTGTTGATGAAATAAAACAAGCTAACTATTTTGCTCTTATAGTTGATTCCACGCCTGATGCAAGCCATACTGACCAGTTAACTATTATTATCAGGTACGTAGATCTGGATCAAAAAATTCAAGAAAGGTTCATATGTTTTATTTCGATTGAATATCATGATGCAACATATTTAGAAAAAACGATTTTGTCCGCCTTGTCAGAATTAGGGTTGAACATTAATAATTGCCGGGGACAAACGTATGATAATGCTGCGAACATGTCAGGCATTTATAACGGTCTCCAAGCCAAAATTAAATGTTACAGCAAAAATGCTGAATTTGTACCTTGCGCAGGACACTCTTTAAATTTAGTTGGAAATACAGCAGCAGAATGTTCTTCTAAAGCTATTAGATTCTTTGATTTTATTCAAAATTTGTTTGTTTTTTTTTCCTCTTCGACAAAGAGATGGGATCAGCTAATGAATACTGATCAAACATTAAGCCATACTTTAAAACGTATATGCGACACTCGATGGTCATCTAGAGCTGAAGCTGTATTAACTGTAAGAATGAATTTTTCTTCCATAAAAACTGTTCTTGGTGAAATTTGTATTAACCCATCTGAAAAACCCATCTGAAAATTGAGGCGAAAAAATTACATAGCAGTTTTGAAGATTTAGAGACGGCTCTGTTATTGATTTTTTGGAATACGCTATTGCAAAGAATCAATGCCACCAATAAATCGTTACAAAGCAAAGAATGTAACTTACAAAAAGGAACATATTTATTGAAATCTTTATCAGAATTCATACTTAGTATTCGAACTAATGATGCATATTTTCACCAAATGGAAAAAGAAGCCATCGAATTATCTGGTAGTACAGAATACTCAACAGCAAAAAATCGAAACAGGAAAAGAAAAATACTATTCGATGAAACTTCTGATAATGACACAATTTTATGTGGGAAAGAATTATTCAAAGTTGAAACATTTTACTCAATTTGTGATACTTTAAACTGTGAAATAAAAAGAAGGTCTGTAGTTTATGACAAGGTATTAGAAAAGTTTCTAATATTTGTTGATTTAGATTTGCCTGAAGAAAAATTTGCTCAGTGTGTATCAAATTTAGCTGAACACTATAAAGATGACATAAATCAATTAGTATTCAAAGATGAGGTTGAACAGTTCCTTCATTTTGTAAAATTGGAAAAATTATTAACACTTCCTGAAATGTATGCATCAATTCTGGAAGGTTTATCATCAACATTTCCAAACGTTGAAATAATCCTAAAAATTTTTTTAACAATCCCAATTGCAAATGCGTCTGGTGAGAGATCATTTAGCATTCTTAAGCGGGTCAAAAACTACCTAAGGACGTCACTTGGCCAAAAAAAACTAAATCACTTAGCTATCATGGCAATTGAAAGCGATCTAGTAAAAAAAATTAACTATGACTCATTAATTGATAATTTTGCAAAAAATAAATCACGAAATAAAATATTATAAATGGGCTTTCTTTGGTCAAAATTTAGAAACTAAGCCATGAAAAAAAATATTAGAGGGGCCACAATAATTGATTTTTGCCTAGGGCCTCAATTTGTTAAAATCCGCCTCTGCCGACTAGGCCTAAAAACCCTTTGATATGTTTAACGATTTTAGGCTCCGGGAAATTCTTTACCTTTTCGACATTAGTCGGGTCTGGTTTAACCCCATCTCGTGAGATGATATGACCAACATATACTACTTCTGGTTCGGCCCATTTACATTTGGTCGGTTTCACTTTCATGTTTGCGTTGATCAACCTCTTGAATACATCTTCCAAATGTTCCAAGTGTTTTTCCAAATTTGGCGAGAATACTATGACGTCGTCAATGTATACCATCGCATGATGTACATCCATGAGCATCAAATTCATTGCTCTTTGAAATGTGGCTGGAGCTCCCGTGAGTCCAAATGGCATTACATTATATTCGTAATGACCCATACTCGTAGAAAACGCTGTTATTGGTATAGTCTCATCTTTTAACTTAATTTGATAAAATCCCTTTTGGGCGTCCATTACTGAGAAAAACCTAGCGTTTCTCATGTGTCCATAAATATAATCTAGCAATGGCAATGGATGGCTATCTTTGCATGTTGCCTCGTTAACCATGCTATAGTCGTTACATAATCGTACTGATCCATCCTTCTTAGCCACCACTATCATTGGTGATTGATATGGTGATTTACTGTGCCTGATTATGCCATGTTTTAACATCAATTTCATCTGTTTATCTACTGATTCCTCCAGACTGAATGGAATACGGTATGGTTTCAATTTTATAGGTTTTGTATTGGTGAGATCAATCTCATGTTCTAGCAAGTTTGTTTTTCCCAGATCGTATTCATGTTTCGCGAATTCCTGGTCGTATTTCCTTAATAACATATTTACTTGAATATTTTCCTTTCTGGTTAGCACTTTGCTATTTGCTGTAGGTGCATCGTAGTACTCAATGTCTGGATCTCTTTCTTCTGCCTTTACGGTGAGTATCGACCCTTCTCCCGTGGCTTGTGGCTCGTTTTGTTTCCAGATTCTGCCCACTCTGGTATCTGGATATAAGTAAAGTGGTTTAATGTCCAGATTGGCTACCCTGATTGGCATTCTGCCATTGACTATTAAACCTACGCTATGCGTAACTGGTATATTGTATTTCTCCGAAAATCTTTCGTCTGGTTCGAATACAACTTCACCTTCCCAATTATTGCTTGTAGCTACAAAGCATACTGTTTCCGCTCTGGGTGGTATGATAGTTGTATGATCTATATAAGCTGTATCATCGTTGTAAATTTTTCTCTTTTTACCTCGTGCTCGGATTAACAATCCAGATGCACAATCGAATACTACTCCTCGTAGTCTTTTTAGGATGTCCATACCCAATAGACATTCGGCAGGGAGACTTCTCATTACTATGATGTCGTGATGGAGCTCTTGGTCGCATAGCTTTATCTGGCTTGATAATGACCCTATTACGTTTAATGAGGATCCGTTTGCTCCTGTTAATTTTACTCCTGCCGGTTTTAGCGACTGTAATTCATGATGGTTTAACAATTTAGCTTCAATTATGGTACCATCTGCTCCTGAGTCTATCACCGCATTAACTGTATGTCGGTTCACTCTTATTTTTATCATTGGCTTTTTATCCAAGTTCACTGGATTATTGACCATCAAGATAGTATCGTGCGAGATACCGATTGTATTGGCTCTCGTTTGTTCTGCTTCCAGTAATTCAGGATCACTCAGTTGAGGATTATACTCTTTAAATTTAGCTTTAAGTGACTCTAACGCTTCCTTTGGATAGTGCACTTTAAGTAATTCTGGCAATGTTGAACATGTCAGATTATTAAATATGGTATCTTCACCGATTTTCCATTGGTGTCGTCCTGTTCTGAGTATTGTTTCCCTTGAATGTTCCCGCCCGTCGTTTGGTGCGGATGGTAAACTCCTCAAAGTTGGCAATTGTACATATCTTGGACCTCTTGAATCTGTGTGACCTTATGTCGAAATTTTGGTCGGAACTGTCATATTCTCCTTCTGAGGACTGTCTTTTCACGTAGATTTCCTTTGATTGGTCATATGGAGTGAGATATTCCTTAAATCTCGATTTTCTTTGTTGGTGAATCGGTTTTTTGTTATAGTTCTGTTTTTGTGATTGATTTGATCTTGAAGATGTTTCGCGAAAGCCTCCATTACCTCCTCCCTTTGAATTGTTATCGTCCCGATAACTAGAATATTCCTCCATTTCTGTTCCAATTACTTCATGTTTGACCAAATGTTTCTGTCTAATTTCTTTAATTTCTTTTCTGTGATGTTTGAATAATGCAAACTCTGCACACATAGGACATAGTCCTAATAACAGTTTCCATGACTATCCCCCAATTTTGAATATGCTATATGTTGACATCAGTTGTGTAATTATCAGCTTTAAAATTACAAATATTGCGTAGATTCCTGAATATCCGGCGACGAATATACCAAAATTGGTAAATCGTCCCCATATTTTCATCATTACGTTCTTTGCTGCTTCTTTATAGTGTTCAGGTCCAAATAATAAATTGTAATCTGGTCCTATTAAACTATCATGATAAATTGTTCTTATAATTTCCGTGATACCTCTGTCTCTGATTTGTGGGAATAGCAATGTCCTTCTTGCTTCCTCGATATCGTCGGGAGTGTAAATCCCTCCTTTAGCTAATTCGTCTAATGACTTGAATTCCATATTATCATTTAATTTAGTTACCTCCAAGGTCTCTACCCGTTGTGTTGATGGTTTTCTTTCCGGCAAAGATATCCACATGTCATTTATTTTGTATAACGGTGATATTGCCGGATTGCATATTGCTGGTTGAGGTTTAGCGTTTTCCTCAGGTAACCTTCTGGTTACTGGCATAACAAATCTCAATTTTCCTTGGTTCTAGAGTGCATTGATTAAATCTGGCTAATTGTACTTCCACTGGTTTACACTCATAGCTATATATAGCTTCTCCCATGATTCTGCCAAACATTCCATCTTCCAATAACATTGGAGTAACCAACTCTGGGTTAACGATAGATATTGCTAATCTATTTCGGACTATTTCACGATTTAGCTTGCAATCGTTTAGTATCACCTCTTGATACATATCCTGCATTTGTCCTTGCAGGTCGTGATATAAATAATCTACTTTATTATTTATATAATTCGTGATTTTGATATCCTTTACATGTAGGACCTTGGAATTTCGAATATATTCTCTTGACAGGAAAATTCCTTTGTAGTTCGACTCGTATACTCTTTTCCCACATTTAGTCTTTTTATCTTTTCGGACGAATCGAATTGCTTCCGTTTTATCTTCTGATATCAATACTAGAGGGGTGTTTTCCTCTCCGATATCTTCCTTTTCTTGTTTGTTGATTTTCTTCAACGTTTTTGCTTTATCCCACACCTTTTCTGAATTCTGGGAGTCTCGGTATTTAGTTCCATTTAATTTTCTAAAAGGAATTTTCTTGAGAAAAGCCAACTCACAATGATCTCTCATTTGTTCGTAAATTAATGTGGTGGTTCCCGTTCTACAACTACCAAACTTGGCATTGCATTGCGGATGTGCCATCAATTTTCCGGTGGCCACATCGAATGTTCCATCGTATTCTCGTAATTCCACTGAGTAATCTTCTATATCTACCACATAGGAAACTAAATTGCTACCGCGAATTTTCTTTCTGCCTTCGCAGGTTCCATCTGAGGCAATCGTTCCTCCTCGAGTGATTGTTATTCCCAATGTTTTCCCAATTTCTGCCGAGATTGATACCTCGTTATCTATCCTCACGCTTCCTTTTCAAAATGCATCTAGGCAATCTTCGGGCATTATGTTTACCGGCCTTGGTATTAATGTTGCAGATAGAAAAGCAGAATAGCTATTACTACCGCAATAATATTCAAATGTAGCTCTCTGAATTCTACATTCCTTTATCGTGGTTCTGTAAAATTCACTCTCTTGGTAGACGTAATATTCTACCTTTTCCCCTTGGTGAACCTTCTCTGGATACGCCTCTTTGCACTCAATTGCATCTACTAGCGAATATATCCGAGATAGTTTAGGATTTCCACAGTCAAATACGGTTAGTGAATTTGTTTGTTTTAATATGCCCATCATTATTAGAAACATCAGGATCATACTTGTCATGTTTCCTGTGCCTTAACTACCATTATCTATGGCTTCTTCCACGACTTCATATCGTGGTTTTGGGATCATTTCCTTTTCCCAAAATTTGTTTACGGTCATCCAGACCTCCAGGTAATAATCTACCATTTCGACTATTTGATCGATTTCTCATTCTAAAAGCCTTTTATCGTCCCCTGCTCGGGCTAAGGCATTTTGAATTAACAATGATAGCGATGTTACCACTTTCCCTCTTGTTAATTCTTGCTGCACGAATGCTTCTATGGCATCCTGAATATCTCCTGTTGATACGTCCTTGGATACTCTATCCAATGTCTTCTTGACCTCTTTCGTTATTTTCTTCACTTCGATACCCTTGATTTTTGGAATTCTCCATTCGGGCCTGATGATCCCGATCATTTGTTGTATACGTTGCCACAATAACGACCTCTCTGGCGTTGTCTCTTCTTCCGCCTGGTCGTCCATTTCTTGAGCTATCCCTGCTAATGTTTTTAGTTGAATTTTCCAAATCGTTTCCGGATTTAACTGCTCCTTGGGTGGAGGTTTCATTTGATCTTTTCTAGGACGTCCTCGTCCATCTTTTTTCACTTTCTCCGGGTGTTTCTCAGTCTCCGGATTTGTTATAGCTTGTGACGTAGTGGCTCCTACGTTTGTTTCTCCTGGGTTTAATCTGACGTACTCTGAGAAGTAGTCTTCCTCGTCAATGTCCACCATTTGACAGGGATTAATTTCCTATAGCCTTATTTCCTCGATCTCTTCCGCAATTTCGTTTGCTATATCTGGCAGTCTCATTAACGACCAGTGGGACTCGGGTGAAGTTACTGGGATGATCATTACCGTGGTTGTTGCCAACGGTAGACAACCCACATCCACTAGATATTCATCATCATCCACTTGCCTACCATGGACCATTATCAGGAATATACCTGTAGTTTGATCGGTGGCAATCACATCTTTCCTTAATATTTTGACCTTGATATAACAATTATAAATCATTGTTAATGGTTCTTTTCCCATCATTCTCACGTCTAGATTAATGTTGCCTTGTCTATCAGGCTGACTTCGAATAGCTTTCCCATTTTCCTCATCACTGCTTCGATTTGCGTCTGGAATGGGCTTGTTTCCTTTACCACTGGTAGAATAAGTGGAATTATTGCTTCCAACAAATCTACTGGTATTCGTAATACTAACATCCAGTCAAGTATTTCCTTTATAGTTTCTCCATCTCGTGGAGATTTCTGCAATTCTAACCCTAGTCGTTGGGTTAATTGTTGAGTTTCCTCCAGTCTCTCTATTTTCATTTGAGTAATCAAGAATACGCTATCCTGATCCATTACTGCCACTGGCTTTGGTGCTCTCTTTGCCGTGAGCTTTGTCACTCTACCTGGGAGTATCTAGTTCTGTAGAAGTGTTTGGTTTGCTTCTAATTTTATTCCACATAAGTATAAGTCATATCCTTGATGCTTAATACTCGTCAATGTTTCCGTTAATTTATCGGCTCAACTTCTTACGTTTATATCGAGATTATACACTTTGTCCTGTGGGAGTTTTATATTGAGTTGAGCATCTTGGAGATCCCACTCATGTTCCATGAGTTTTCCTAATTTCCTCAGGGTTTTGTACGTGTCGTTATGATACTTTGGATCATCTTCGACCTGCGATATCAGTTTTACTACTGTATCAATTTCGTGAATTTTAATCTCTGTTTCTCCCAATTTTTTCAATTGTCTGGCCAGCTTCTGCTGATACTCATATCTGGAATCCACCAGTTTTAAACATTTTGTTAGGGTATCTGACCCTTCTTTTACCTTTGCTTTCCCTGGCAAGGTTCTATCGAACTCGCCTAGTATGGTTGCCATACTAGGTTCATCATCGGAACTCTCCTCTGATTCCGTTTCCTGAAGGTCCTCTCTATCGGAGTCCTTTTATCTGAGAAATTCATCTCTTCCAACTTCTACTATAAAGATGGTGCCTTCTTGGTCAGGCAATCTAGCCAACATATTCTTTTCCTCCTGGATTTCTATTTCCAGTTGTTGCACATAAGTTAACCCTTGATCCTGGTTAACCATAAATGTCGTCTTAGGCTTGTTCACATTACCCTTATCGGTATTTTTATTGAACTGACCCGTGTTTCCACTCTGATTCTGAGGACATGACCTCATCATATGTCCGAATTTCCCACATCCGTGACATTTTATCTTTCCTGATGAATTTACATCATCTCTTTTAACCGTACTAAAATTATTGCTGTTCTGAGAGCTTCTAGTCTTACAGACTGCAGCAACGTGTCCCTTTCGTTTACATTTTTCACATTGTAAATTCTGTACTCTCAGTTTTCCGCACCGTGGTTATTCCGTCCACACTTGGTACATTGTATACTTTTACGATTGTCCATAATTTTCCTGCTGGTACAATCTTTCGTTATATGCCCTTTTCTATGGCAATTGAAACACTCTACCGGTGTTCTCTCACTGTTTACAAGGAACATGGTTGACTTTTCCAAGCTGCTTTCAATTACGACAGCTTTCCGTGTCAATTCGTCAAAATCATCACTAGTGTGTAGTATTAGCGCGTTCTTCATTGTAGGAGTAAGTCCTGCCCATAGCTGATCCTTAACTAACAATTCTGTTGGCTTTGCCCATGTGGTTTTCGGACCAAATGCTCTTTCGGCAATTAATGATAGCTGGTGTGCAAATTCCCCCACATGTTCATTGGCATTTTGTTTTCGATGGTAAAATTGTTGTCTAAATATTCTTCCCGCATCTCCGGGCAATATTCGAGCAGTCATTGCTTCTCTCATTTCGGCCCATGTTTTCGGTGCTTGAGCAACTGGAAATGCCATAATGAGTAGGTGGTTTGGGCACCGGGAAAACAGGACTCCGCGAGCACAGTACCCTCCCCCCCCCGGCAGGAAATTTTTTTTTAAAATTTTTTTCAAGGTCAACTTGAGAACAAAGACAATGAGTCATCCGATGACTCATCACTCGTCTAGAACAAAGACAATGACTCATCCGATGATTCATAATAAATTATTATTATTTTTCAAAAATATTATTAACTGTGCTCGCGGAGTCCTACTTTTCGTGACCCCAAAACATAGTCTGAAACTTAAAATATTATAAAAATTTATAGTTCATTTTGAAGCCCAGACGGAGATCTATCTTTTGAACCATTAAAATAATTTTTATCATTAATAATAAAAACGTTATTAAGGTTTTGGTCAGAGTCATTTTAGTCATTTTAAGGTAAATTATTATTATTTTTCAAAAATATTATTATCTGTGCTCGCGGAGTCCTACTTTTCGTCAGCCCAAAACCTAGTCTAAATCTCAAAATATTTTAACAATTTATAGTTCATTTTGAAGCTCAGACGGAGACAAATCTTTTGAGCCATAAAAATAATTTTTATCATTAATAATAAAAAGGTTATTAATTTTTTAGTCAGACACTAATTTATAGCAACTTTATAGCAAATTTTATGAAGAAATTTGCGGGTGATTTATCATTCACCCAATCAGGTAAGACTTTAATTATTATTATTATTATTAATATTATTATTATTATTATTATGTTTATTATTATTATTATTATTATTATTATTATTATTATTATTATTATTATTATTATTATTATTATTATTATTATTATTATTATTATTATTATTATTATTATTATTGGGTATTGCTCGCAAGGGTACTGCCCCGAGTTTATCCGACAAAATATTTTCTCCCCCTATGGGTAATGCTCAAAAGGGTACTGCTCACACTCAACAACTCACAAGGGTATTATTAAACAAATCAACAAAACATACATTTATTTAAACAAAAAAATAATGTAAAATTAACAAAGGTAAACCTAATATTGATGTACTACTATTCGCAGCATTATTGTTTGAAATTGGTAACGTTGAATTGATTTTCAGATATTCTATTGATCCTTTGATTGTTTGAATTTCTCTTAATAATAATTCAATCTTTTTTAACAAATAATCATGCTTCTTATCAATAATTTTCATATTCTTCTTGTTGGGCTAGAACTGATTTCTAGACCCAAAATACTAATTGTGACTGAAATGTGTAGGTACACAGCAAGTAAAAAAGCACCAAGTAGAGTTAAATATTAAAACCTACACCAAATAAACAATATTAACTAAAGGAGAAAGCAACAAAAACATAAACAAAGAAATTAAATAAAATTATACAAAAGCAAGAAGTGATGCAAAAATCTAACTCAAAAATAACCAAATAAACATAGAATTACCAAAAGCAAACTCGAATAACTTAAAAGACGATAAAACATTCCAGAAAAACCCAGAACATTCTATAAAATGGCGATGACCATCACAAAAGTCATCTAGAACAACAAAAGTTAAGGAAAATAAATAAATTAGTATTAAAAATAAAAAATCTCAAAAAGAAATTCATAAAAACATCAGTTAAAATAAAAATTAAATTAAAAGTAAAATAGAATGTTCTGGAACCGTTCCAAATCCATCATGGACGTAAAATTAATGAAAAATAATTAGAAAATAAAAATTTAAAAATAAAAACAAAAATTATAGCACTAAAATTTCCATTAAAAATGTCAAAATCACGAAATAGAAAATTCTGGAATAAAAAGAATTCGAGTTTGTTTTAATGCATCAATACATACACGTGTACAAAATAGGTATATATACCGACGCATTCTAGTCACAAGTTAATCTTTATGCCAAAAAAAAATTTTTTTTTTGATATTACTAGCACTTGATTGAGATTTTAAAGTAAGCAATGTTTTGGTTATTTTATGCATCGTTTTATGTATTTATTAAACATTTAATCTTAATATGATTTATAAGTTAATCTTAATCGGACTCTATTAAATGAATTCCAGTTGAAATTTTTGTTCAATTTTTGTTTGAGGGATCAACATCGATCGAACTTATCATCGATTTTGATCCGTCTCACATACTAAATGGGTATCAATATTTACGACGTCATTGTGCACGCAGCCTTGACGTAAGCAGGCCACTGCCTGGCATGCACCTCAATATTATAGTAGTGGGGTCGTCGGAGGTCGTACCGACTCAGTGGTATACGCCGCTGGGTTCGTCGATGAATCACCTCCGGACGATGGAGTTCGCGGAACTCGTTATCGGTATTATAATACACGGTAGTATATTACCGTTTACATTCACAATAGGGGCTTGTCGTAGGGAGCACAGTGAGGCCCCGAAAGCAGGCAATATTTCTGTAAATTGACTTTTCACACGTATAATGTACATATAATCTATACATTAAAAATCAACAGTGATACACTACCCTAAGGATGATAAATGGAGTAGAGCTCCGGACTCAAATTAACCACAATACACCAAATATGTAGTTGGCTAAACATCTTTCGAGTTAGATTTATGAATCACTACCGACCATAAGAGTATTGATTAGGAAAGTAAAAAATTCTGCCCTTAAATTAGAATCCCCGACTATCCACCTATTGATAAAAATATAAATCGTAATCTATAATTTGATATAAATTATAAAATTATGCTGAATTGATTTTTCATAAGATGGCGCTTTCTAAAAGCTGATAATAGAGTATAAACCTATAATTTGATGTGAACTTATAAATTATATGAGTTACAAATTAAATATAGATTTTAAATTGTAATTCATAAATTGTAAATTATATATGAATTGTATAAATTACCAGTTATATACTTATGAATTATATAACAAAAAAACCCTGCCATTAAATATATATATTATATAAATTGGAAATGATATACTTATGTATTATATAGTAAAGAACCCTACCATTGTATATATAAACGATAAACTTTTACTAATCGGTCTTTTAGAAAATATAAATTAATAAACATATGAAATTTTTTGAAAAAAAGAAAAAAAAAATATATAAATTATAAATTACGATCCTGTGTCGATTCCCGAAATTTAGTACTAATTGTACTGCTTATCTACATCAACTAATGGATATATTGAAATTATATACCTTATTTACAAAACTCATGGATCTTCCCCGATTGCTACTAAGTATATTACTATGTATATACTTCTTAATTATGATGTTCACCAATCGGTGCAATCATCCTACATGTCATGTTTGAGAAACTTATTAACCATTAATAAATGCATTACTGTATGTATTACTTGTAAAATACTATATTATTAATATATTACTAATATGTACTACTTATAAAATTACAAATCATAATAAAAATTTTGGATCGATACTACTCGAATATGTTACTTATAAAAGTGCAAATTATAATTTATACTTTATATTGATATTATTATAATATACTACTTATAAAATTACAAAGCATAATAAAATTTTGGATCAATACTACCCGAATATGTTACTTATAAAAGTGCAAATTATAATTTATACTTTATATAATATATAAATTATATTAATATTATTATAATATACTACTTATAAAATTTCAAACCATAGTACAAATTTTGGGTCAATACTACTCGAATAGGTTACTTATAAGAGTACAAGTTATAATTTATACCTCATGCTACTTACAAACTTGCAGATCATAATTTATGTCAATACTACTCGTATATATGACTGATGAACTTAAACTTATGATGTATACTTTATATTACTACTACTAATATATATTACTTACCCTCGGGAATTATTTGAATGTATTATCTATCAGTTATAGAACCTACTACTCATTAATAAGGATATTAATCATTTACACATTGTTTTTAAATTATATAGTTTATCTACGAAATCCATCATCGTACATATAATTTTAACTTATGAATTGTAATGTTATAAATTACCCCCTCCCTTATTATGATTTATATTCGATTATTTAATATTACTTATGTCATAGATACCCTCTAAATTAACCCTATAATGCCCCATACTTGAATGTTTGGATTAATCCTACTATAGCATAAAATTTATGAATATGCTACTCGTCTAAAAATTGTGTAACCCCTATAATTATTAATATACTATTTACACACGTATTACATCATAAATATATTGTTTGCACATATACTACTTATAAATTGGAAAACCCCATAAATAGCAATTAAGAAATACTACCTGTAAATCAGGGATAATTGGATGCATAACCTACTCGATGCACATACTACTCCCTAGTAAATATATGGAAATCGTAAGAAAGAAATTTTACACCTTAAAATTTATTAAAACTAAATAAAATTGTAATAAATGAACCTGGCTCAGTAATTGATAAATACACCAGAAAATTTATTGAAACTAAATAACCCGATGTTATTTACATAATAAAGTCAGAATGCAAGGCCAATACTTTAATAAGTCGATCACTAATACCACAAAAACGCCACGATGATAATTATGCCAGACAGTTCTATTGCATACTCCAAAAATCGACGACTTTGAATTGTCTAAAATCTGGTTGTATGGTTCTTGCCCTGGCCGACTCATTGAATGTGATTCGCAAGAAGTTGTTGATAGCGGAACAACAGAAGAATTTGCCGACTAGATTTCTCGACACCCGAAAAGATGTGTCTACAAAGTGAACAACAGGACGTCATTGAGCAAATTAGACGTGAATATCGATTCACCATCGAAAAGCTGTTGACAGATTGTACTTCCCTGGAATTGCGAAACGTATATCTGCTTGTCTTGAGTCATGAATTGTTCCCACAACGTCGGGGCACGTTCAGTAGGTCCGAGCATACTTCCAAAGATTTGAAGATAAGATGATTTGCCCCGGGGGCGTTGCTGGTTTAGACCCATCATGCTAGACTTGCCAGGAATGTAAAGCAGAGTGAATACCGGAATTGAAATAAAAATCACAGGTTATCAAACAATGAATAATAAAATCCATACCTAAGAAATCGATCTCCACATTTGAAAATTCTTCATCACGATTGCGTAATTTAAAATGACTCCCTTCATCCCTCACCGACTTAAACAAGACTACGTTGTCAAGGTCGGGAAAAATTTCGAAATTAATAATTAATTTTTGTGGTTCTTTAAGATTACTTCGGGCAATGATAGAATTGGTGCAGTTAAATTGTCTAAACTTATAATTTTTTCTGTTTCATAGGAAAATTTCTTTTTAAACTAAAGAATGTTCTGAAAATGCTTTATTTGGTTTTAACATTCTTTCTTCATTCAGTAAATTAGTAAATGTAATTAAATGACGTTAACCCAACACAAAGGGAATAAAAATTTTATCTTCTTAATATGGTTAATTATTTAAAAGTTATTTCCCTTTTATAGTGCATAGTTCTATTGTTCAATTTCAATTCCGTTAGGGTTTGCACTAGAGGAAGATGACCCAGTAAGTTTAAGAACTAAAGATTATTTAATGGACAAAAGGGCGTGGTTAAAAAGCCGATCACCGGAATTAGAAAGATAATTATCCATAACCATTTAGAATGTCAAACTCCAGAGAATCAAGTGAAGTGGAACAATGTGAAACAACGGATGAGCGCCTCCTATCCAGGCACATCTGGCACCACATCCACCGGTGGAGCCAGGGTCGAGATCTAGACTGCTCAAACCGAGTGATTCGAGCAGGCCCCGAGGCGGACGCACCGGTATGGGTAAAGACCGAGCCGGACAATAATTGGCTCGTCGAGGCCAGAGATCGCACCATGGATGCCATCGCTCTAGCTCAACGCGAACTCCGCCTGATCGAGGCTCGACTCCGTGCCGTCGAAACCGGTCGGCCGTTAGAAGAAGTGGACGTGGGGCCGACACCGGCGAGGAAACGGGGCCGACCCCGCAAGAATGCTTCCCGAAACTGAGACTTCAGTGATCTTGGGGACGATCTCACATTTTATTCTGATTTTAGTGATTCGTCACAATCTTGGTTTAATAAACGTATTGTTTTTTTTCCTTGATTCGATGTGTCGTTCTAGGCGTTGTTACTTTAATAAATTGCATTGTATAATAATCGAGACGTTATCATCCTGACCATCAACCCGACGGAAATTTATATACACATAGGGGCACCCGAGTTTCGATTATTAGAGACCGGCAATTTTGAGGAGATAAAATTACGGTAAAAATCGGTTGATTGTATATTTTACTTCAGTGTACAAACTGTTCGAGGGACTCCGGAAGGACAGGGAGCAGGCGCAGCAGCAAGTAGAGCGGCTGCAACTTAGCGTCAATCAGTTCAAGGAGCGCTGTCGGAAGATGGAACAGAGTTGGATCCGCCCTGAGGTGGCCCATAAGTACTTGAGGCAGATCGAACAACTACAGCTCCAGAGCACTCAAGACAAAACCGAGATACGGGCCCTAAAGTTACAGATGCGGGCCATGGAGACAAAATTGAACCAACGGGCCATCGATGAGCACGTCACGGCAGCGATCCGGCCCATGGCTATAGAACTGGCCGAAATGCACCCACCCAAACCCAAGGCCAAGCGAAAACGGTTAGGCCGAGATGGTCGGGATCGACTCAAACGGCTACGGCTAGCCGAACAAAAACTAGAAGAAGAGGCAAGGAAGTCAGCGCTACTTGACAGTTCATGTGCAGGACCGATGGATGTAAATAAAGTGTAAATAGTTGAAGTTGAATTTCTGTATGCCGAATGATGAAGATGAGTGATATGTGCGTGGTGTTTTTGGGAAAACTATAGAGGTAGGGGACCAATGAAATCGGACACAAATCTTCTAACGATAGTCCGTGGACCCAAGGAGTGCTTGACAATTATAGTGCAAGTGGTGCACTCACTTTTTGCGAACACTCCCCCAGTTGGCAAAATCAAGCTTGTATTCTGGGTTACGCTGGAAACAGCACGAAAGGGTGAAATGTCTAACCACCTGTAACCCACCATTCGTATTTTCAACAATAGAGTTATTGAAAACTTCAATATGATCAATCAATTTAATTTTTATATTTTGTATATATGCAAATGATAGTTCATAACTGTTTTCTAAATTCTCCAATCTTTGAGATATTCTTTTTCCTGGATGCTTTGACCATTTTGGTTTATCGAGGATATATAAAATATCCATCAACTTGGCTGTATTCGGACAAACACATATTGATTTATTAAAAGACTCCACTGTTATTGTTGTATTGTGTGAGCACACACTCGTTATAATAATTAGCAATATGAATATAGTTTTCAGGGTGTATCAAATCAAAACCTTTCTTTTACATTTATAGTCTATCAACCAATCAAAATCATACGGTATTAGTATAAATAAAACATCATATTTTAAATTAATGTAGAAATGTTTCATTTTATGGAAAATCTTTTAAGCGAACTTATCAACAAGAAGATTATGGAAAGCCTCAGTTTCCTGGTCGATCGGACCGAAAAGATTATAGAAGGAAATCATATTGATTATGAAGATATGCTCAATTGCGATTGCCTCGAAACGAAAAAATTCTATTTTCATAGGATTTTTAACTGTCTATGCGATGATGAGATGAAGTGGACCCGAATACTAGTAGGGTTCGCTTATATGAAGATCATAATCGAAAGAAGTTTATGGGACTCTGAACATTATTATCAGTGGTCTCAAGAAGTAATACTTTTATAATCTATATTTTATTAATATATATTTTCTAGATAATCAAGTCAAAGTTTCAACCATGGATTGAAGCCAATGGCGGATGGGGCGTACTGAATCAACTCGCCAGAAATGCGAAGGAAATAGATGAACAGAAAATGAAATTTAAAAACTATATAAAACTTACAACAGGTGTTGCTATTTTGTATGCTTTATCGCGATTTTTTAAATAAAAATTAATATAGTTATTTTGTTTCGTTTTTAAATAAAATTCTAAATAAATTTACAAACACTAACTAACTAAGATTTATTAATTAACACATTCGCAGTCGTCATCTCCGCATTTCATTATATTTTCAACGACATGATCAATACAATCATTCGTAATATTATCTTTAGGTTCATCTTTAGGTTCCTCTATAGGTTCATCTATAGGTTCATATATTTCCTCATCAATTTCTTGAGTATCAGTTTCTTCTTCCTGATCATCAAATCCTGAATCTTGACTCTCAACTACCCAGCCGATATTTAATGCATTTGTAACAGATAATATGTCCTCAATTATCACACCAGATATTTCTGCTAACTTTTCCAACAAAAAGTTGATTACAAATTCTAAATAATAAATAATTCGGTAATTAATTAATCATGTTAACCTTTTTCTGCAGTCATTTTCATCACTTTAAAACTATATTATAAGTTTGTTTATAGATTTTCTTTGTTAAATTTGCATGTCATTTGCATTTATGTTGCAATTAATAAAGAGAAAAAACAAATCTGACTAATACATTTATTAAATATAACATTAAAATATTTGTGAAAGTCTAGCAGACATAATTTTCCAAATAGGAGAATATATATCATTATTATCAACTTTATATCCCTGGATTGCAATTGTTATATACCAATTTTCATTTTCTTTGAAACTGATTTCATCAAAAGCATCATAAAATCTTGCATATCTATTGTTGAACCATGCATGTTGATTACACGATAGATTCGAATCTATCCGTTTAAAAACATCATCAATAGTTTTGACATCAATCATTGAAAGCGTGCCGGATAAGAATTGAAATTTAGTTGGAATTAGCTTGACTGGTGCAACCAATTTCATATTGATTTCTTCTTTCAAAAAATACATTTTGTAGTTGTGGAACATTTGAACTGGTTGTACCATTTCTTTAGGTTTTTCGGTGCTTGAAATTTTCTTGGTCATCGTGAATAATGAATAAATTTAAATGTTACAGGGTTTTTATACCTTTGACTCATGCCTATCAACCAATCAGATTATAGCATGTCTTTGTTTAAATTGCATTCAAAATGCATTGATGTTGCATTGTCACATGTTTTGTTATATGTTCTATTTACAGATTTATTATTTATGTGTTTTAATTATTATATGTTCTATTTACAGATTTATTATTTATGTGTTTTAATTATTACATGTTCTATTTTCAGATTTATTATTAATATGTTTCATTATTATTAATGTTTTTACTATTATTATTATTATTATCAAAATATATAAAATATCAAAAACTAAATAACGAAAACTAAATAACATTTATTTGTTAAAAACATTCAAAATGCATTCTTGATATGGTGGAAATCCCGAAGAGTTTTAACCAAAACCCATTCTACATATCGCTGATATCTAGCTTTGCAGCAGGAACAGCTATTGTAACATAAATATTCTGGATCCACATGTTTAATTGTTCGATTTATCTTCACATCCCACATAAATTGATGGAAAATCTCTAACATCCTTATCCCCGTCGCATTGAACACCAAATCGGGGATTAATTCTGCAGGCTTGTTGATACTACTGCATTGATTTCTGGATAATAGAATGCTAACTTCTTTAGCATGACTGCAGCATATTCTTCTGAAAAATATAATATTTAAATTTGTAAACAAAAAATAAAAATTTACCATAATCATCTATTTCTTTCATTAAATTCGCTGCGCTTGGTATTTTGTACATAGTGAAATAAATGAATTCTAAACACAAACCGTTTGTTTAAATCAATCAATAACCAATTAGAAATTAACCAATTAGAAATCGACCAATGAAATTATCTCATTTCGAACATTGTCAACAAATTCTCTATACTCCAAATTTCTCAACCCCAACATGACAACCTTTCCACTAGCAAACACGTTGACACATATAGGGTTATATTTTAATAGTCTTAGTGCCGGAAACAATTCCGGTTCAAACATACAATCACATTTTTTCGACATGTTATATAGATTGATACTATGTCCCATATCCATAGTAACGGTAATTGATTGGATTATAATATTATTTATTCGATATTTTAATTTATTAATATCCAAGGGTTTCTTACATCCCATGATTCTACATTTACCAGTCTTGAAAAATATTATCGGATATTTCCCGCTTCTATCGATAATTTGCTGGGGTTTCCCTGGTGGGAACCTCATATTCGATACATCAAAATTTCCTCGATAATTTATATTTGCTAACATTATTAAATCATTTATGAAAATTAGTCTTTATATACAAATTGAGCACGAGTTCATTAAATCATCGAATATAAACAAATACACATTTATAAAATTTTTGAAATGGAATTAAGAAATGATGCAGTATACCAAATCGTTGGTCCGAGTGGTAGTGGAAAAACATTATTTGTTTGTAAATTACTAAAATCAAATTTATTCAAATCAAAATTCAACAGGATTTATTGGCATAGGGGTGCTGATGAAGAACATGGATTAACTCAATCAAGTTTCTGTAAATTAAAAAACATGAAAATAGTAAAGGGATTCGATAAAAACTGGTCCAGCCGATTAAAGAAAGGTGATGTCATTATTATCGATGATCTGTATCAAGAAGCTAATAAAGAAAAAGATTTTAATAATTTATTTACAAAGATCAGCAGACATGTCGGTGTAACAGTTATTTTCATAACACAAAATCTATTTCATCAAGGTGGGGCACATCGAACACGTAATTTAAATGTACAATATTTAGTTATTTTCAAGAATCCTAGAGATGCAACAGTGATTGATTTTCTTGCACGTCAAGCATACCCTAACAATCGTAATTTTCTTATCAGTGCATTTTAAGATGCTACAAAAATACCTCATGGATATATATTTCTTGATTTCACGCAACAATGTCCCGATGATTTACGAGTAAAAACCGATATTTTCAACCCAAAAGGTGCCATGGTTTATAAACCAAGTTGAAAACCTCTATGAATAATAATGTTTCTAAAAGCAAGGGTGAAAAATATTAGGAAATTAAGAAAAAGTATTTGAAAGAGTATTAAAGTTCCAAAAGTTCCACCAACAACTAGTTATACACCATCTAAAAAACTTGTAACTGAAAATTTCTCTGCAATGAATCTTATTTCGAAAAATCCTAAACCTAAACGTAAAACCCGTAAAACCAGTAAAACCAGTAAAAAAGTAGCTAAAAATCATCGCATTTTTCCATTTTTTAATGCATTGTTAAAGGCCCCGAGTATGAAAAGAATGAATACATTGCAATCATTCCCAAATTTCGTTGTCGATGATTTACTCAATATTATACTTAAAGTAGTCAAAGGCAAAATTAAAATCAGTAAATCAAAAAAGCATTTATTGAGCAAACATAGGAAACCATTGTTATCTTTAGTAAATAATAAAAATCGTAAGCAAATGAGGAAAATTATATATAAACAACAAGGTGGATTTATTGGTGCATTGATACCTCTGGCATTATCATTATTAGGTGGAGTTACACAGTCATAAACAATGGGTGCTAATCCTTCATTGCCCGACATTAAATTTAATTTTAAATCTTCTTGTTGTAATGGAGAAGATTTGGACGAACCCAGAAGACGAAGCCGGTTTCGGTGGAGTGGCAAAATTAAAGAAAAGAGTTCCGAATTCGAAAAAGAAACCCAGAAGTGGTTATCAGATCAGCTTGCGTACAGTTTGAACAAACCAATGCGGAAAAGATTTCCAACAAGAGCGTATAAAACATTCGGTATTGACGATTTATGGCAAATGGATTTGATGGAGATGATACCTTATTCGAAAATTAACAATGGGAATAAATATATTTTAACATGTATTAATGTATACAGCAGGTTTGCACGAGCAATACCAGTCAAGGCAAAATCTGCAGAAGAAATGTCCAAGGCAATTAATATTTTATTTAAAGATGGACATCCTAATAACTTGCAAACAGATTTAGGTATTATTATTATTATTATTATTATTATTATTATTATTATTATTATTATTATTATTATTATTTTAGGTAAAGAATTCTACAATAGCAAAGTTAAGCAAATCCTCGATAAACTGAAAATAAATCACTACTCGGTACATTCTCAATACAAAGCTGCCCATGTTGAAAGATTTAATCGAACATTGAGAGATAGATTAAAGAAATTGTTCGTGCATCAAGGTAATAAAAAATGGGTAAATGCTTTACCGAAAATAATAACAAATTATAATCATTCATCACATCGAGGACTGAATGGATTGAGACCTGTTGATATTACATCAAAAAGATCATTGACTTCTAAGAAATCTGTAAAAATTGCAAAACCTAAATATAAAGTCGGTGACCATGTTAGAATTAGTAAAATTAGTGCATCACCATTTATTAAAAATTTTGATACAAATTGGAGTGATGAAGTCTTTGTAATTTCAAAAATAAATACTAAACAGAATCCTGTAATGTATGTCATCAAAGACAATGATAATAATATTGTACAAGGGAAATTTTATGAGCAGGAATTACAAGTCATTCCTCCCCCAAAAGTATTTAGAATTCAAAAAATATTGAAAACTAAAAAGGTCGGTAAGGATAAACAATACTATGTCAAATGGCATGGTTATCAAAACCCGTCATGGATATCAGCAAAAGACATAGTAAAGTGAATTTTTATACTATTTTACCGAGCAATAGTTGCCCATTAATTCATCCAGACAATCAAGCCAGTAAATTTATGGTCAATCTCCAGAATCCGATTTCTTTAAATGGTGACTGGGAAGTTGCACTGCAAGATTTTACATTTGTGTACAACACATTCCCATTTTATAGTCATTGTAAGATTGATTTCAGAAGGAATATTGTGAAAACATGTAGCGGTATCTTTGTTATTAGTAATTATGATAAAACATATCATATTCCGAATCAAATATTAGATTCGCATTGCTATATGTTTTACAAGGATGGATTAAATATCAGTTGTGATTTTAAACCGTTTACAATAACATTCGAAACTATTGAAGATGCCAAACGAATGGGTTGCAATAAGTTGAAAAATATTGTTACAGAGACCGAGTATTTATTACGTTTTAATCTATTTGAAGCAAACAGTGTAATGAAAGAAGAAATCAAAATAACTGTGTCGTATAATGATGAAGTTGAAGAATCATTTACCTTTGCTGATGAATTATATTTTGATAAACTTGATGATTTACTTAAATATTTAAAGTTCAATTGTTCACACATATTTAAAAATTTGGAAATTGTGAAAGATTTGATGTTTACCTTCAGTTTGAATGAGGATATTTGCGAAGTTACATTTGATAAAAATTTGGCAAATTCACTTGGATTAGATGGGCAAAAATATCGAGAAAAATCGACTGGTATACGCAAACCAAGAATACTAGAACATCATCAACAAATGTTCATATATACTAACATTATCGAACCCATAATTGTTGGTGATTCCAGTGTTCCTCTTTTGAAATCGGTATGGATTGGAAAATATGAACATGATGAAGTTGTCAATATAAATATCGATAATCCCATGTATTTACCAATAGCAAGTTCATGTATAAACAATATAGAAATAAATATTCGTGATGATAGTGGAAAACTTATAAACTTTCCAAAAGGTTCAAAAACTCATTTGACATTACATTTTCGTAAAATAAATGGCTAATTCTGATATTATTAGTATGTATAGTGGTAGCCAATCTGGCGGTGAATTACCATATTTTATTGGTAAACAGTACGGATCAGGATGGTTGAGAACAATTGGTAGATTTGCCCTGCCTATTCTTAAACGTATTGGTAGTTTTGGTATGAAGACTGCAAAAGATGATTATTATGAATGAACAGAAAATATTACCATCTCTAAAAACAAATGCTTTAGCTGAATTAGGGAAAGTTTTACCTGGGGTTGCAGGTATGTTTCAAAAACCTCCAGCTCCAGCTCCAGCTCCAGCTCCAAAACGTAAAAGACATGGAATATCACGTATAAACAAACGAATGAAAGGACATGGAACTATATTTGCAAAATGATTTGTGGTAAATCTGAATTATGTATATTTGATAGACCGTCGCCCCAAGCTGTAATAGAATTTGGGGCATTTGAGGAAGTTTTTCCTATGAATTCAATTACCGATAGTAGAAATGATATCGAGTTTTATATTAATGGTTCACAAACCGAATATTTAGATTTGAACGATACTTTATTGACTGTTCAGATTAAGGTTGTAGATAAAGATAGAAAAGTTTTGGATGCCAATGCAGATGTAATACCGAACAATTTCCTGTTTCATACTCTTTTTAAAGATGCAGTGTTGGGATTTAATAATATCAAGATTGAGGGCGGAAATAATACATTCATTCACAAGGCATTAATAGAAACTATTTTAAATTACAATTCCGATACTAAAAATACATGTCTTACTCCTATGGGCTATGGTAGTGATGATGAAAGAAAAAAGTAGGTAAAAGGCTCAAAGGTTTTCACCATGTGCTCATCACTACAACTTGATTTTATGGATCAACCGAAATATTTACTACCGGGAGTTAATGTACATATTAGACTGAAAAGGTCTGATTCTGCATTATCTCTTACTAGTGCAACTACTACACCAATATGTCAACTAGTTGATGCAAAATTATTGGTGAGAAGAGTTCGAGTAGACCCCTCAGTATTAGCAGGTCATCAATTGGGTCTTAATTCAAAACATGCAATTTATCCATTAAAAACAAAGGAAATTGTACAATTTGCTATTGCTAAAGGTGCTTCATCATTCTATAAAGAACAAATATTTGGTGACAGAAGAATGCCTAATTTTATTCTGATAACATTTCAGAGTGAAGCACAATATAATGGATCATATACTGCGTCCAGCTCAATTTTCAAAAACTTTGGTGTTACATCATTGACTTTGTCGAAAAATACTGATTATAGAGAAACATATATTCAAGATTTCGAGAATGACAATTACTGTGCGACATATATGCAGAGTATTGTTAGAAATCTGGGTTATTTAGATAAAAATTTGAATTGCGGAATAACTCTAGAGGATTTCAAAAGCAAATACCCATTTTTTACATTTGTTTTAGCCCCTGATTTTGATTTAAATCAAAGTCAATTACCTCAAAATGGAAATTTACGACTGGATATAAAGTTTGCAAAAGCTATTACTGAACCAGTACATGTTATAATATATGGAGTATTTGAAAATGAAGTTCAAATTACTGCAAATAGAACTGTGTTGGTATAAATGTATATTGAAACACAAAACGTTGTCATGGAGTAAGTTGTTTTTTTATACTCTGGATTTATTTAAGTAGTTCTGTTCAGGTACTGAGAATTGGAAAACAGATATTGGGAAATGAATTTGTTGGAGTTTTTCCTCTTGATAAAATTCCATATTTGAGCAATAATCAAGCTATAATCGTCAATACTCAATCGTCTCATCTTGGTGAAGAACATTGGATAGCTATATATATGAAACCTGGTAATATATTCGTGTTCGATCCTATGGGTTTTTATTACCCAGCTTTGTTGATATCAAAACTACAAACAATGGGGAAACCTATTGTATATAATAAAACTAGGTTTCAAAATCATTTGACCCAAACATGTGGTCAACACTGTTTGGCGTGGTTGTTGTACAAAAAGTTTCATGTTTAATAAATGTTTAGTGTATGCTTTGTTGTTGTTATTTAATAAGAAAGACTTTAATTTTATTGTTATTATTAACTTATTAATTATTTTTAATTAACTTATCATAAAGCCATCACATGCTCCGTGCATGCACAGTGCATGTTAACAAAGAACTGACTAATAAAGACAGTCACATGGAAACAGTGTGATTAACAAGGCACGTGTAGATGCAATGTGATTGGCTAACAGAGTAAAATATTTAAGTTTCTATGTGTGTATACCGAAATCTTATTGGCTGGGACAGGAAAATTTAAATCTCTTTATAAACATTTGCAATTTCCAAATTCGTCACAATAAATTTAAAATTTACAAAATGGAAGGACAAGAAAATAATATTCTGAGATGTATGATGGCTGGCAGCAATGGTAAAATATTATTATTTTATTTATTTTTATATATTTATTTTATAGATGATTTGTGGTACGAAGTTACTGAAAATGAAGATGGATTTAATTTAAATTGTACATATGGTAATTTTATTTTTATTTATTAATATTATTATTATTATTATTTAGACGTTATAATGGTGAGCGATGATGAAGATCCTATAATTATTAGCGACAATGACGATACAATAGTCATTAGTGAGGATGATGATGATTTATCAAGTAATTTTTTTATTATTATTGTATTAAATCAAAAACCTTTTTTAGGACATAGTCAAATGATTCCTAATCATATCGACAATGAGTTTTTCATCGAACATGCGATGATAGAAAATACTCGTAAGTTTTTATTATTTTTATATGTAATTTTTAAAAATGATTTAGAAGCTTCAAATGTTTTGAATGATGCCCCTATTCGGTATGCCCTCTCTGAGGATGATGCTCCAATTTATGCTGCACCTATTGATGAAACAATGCTAATTGATACCCCCACTGCTATTGGGGAGGAAGCAGATTATGCCTCTACTTTTATTGGAGATGCCCCTAAGGTTTTTGGAAATATCCTCACTGAGGACGAAACAGACTCTGATTCAGAGTCTAAATGTTAAATTTTTTTTTTCATGAATAATATCTTTTATTAATCATAATTATTTATAAATTATTTATAAACTTAAATTATAACTTTCTTTAAATTATTTTAAAAAAATGCTGTAAATTTGTAATTGACGATTTAAATTTATATGAAGAAAATTTATATGAAGAAAATTTATATGAACAGATGATGAAAATTTATTTGAAAAATCCTGAACAATTTTATTTGAAAAATTTATATGAAGAAAATTTATATGAACAGATGATGAAAATTTTAAACGATGAAAATGTAGAAGAAAATTTTGAAATATTCTTGAGAAAGTTATAATTTAAGTTTAGAAATAATAATAATAATAATAATAATAATAATAATAATAATAATAATAATAATAATAATAATAATAATAATAATACCTTTAAATTTCCATGTCTTTGATCTAACTGCTAATAATATTTCCTTTATTAATAATTGTTAATAGTTATTCAGTTTTATAATTATTGTCTAATAAAAAAACTGAATAACTACTAACAATTGTTAATAAAGATATTAAACATTCTATATTACAACAATATTTAGATAATTATTAAATAAATTTATTAATAGGCCAATTATATCCTCGGTATTGCATGTCTTCGACTGGGCATACTAAAGTATGTCACAAAAACATGAAAAAATACTATGGGCATAAATTCTATGGACTCAAATACTATTTATGTCCACTATGCCAGACTTCCCAACCTATAAAATATAAGGATTTTTATAATATACATAGTAAACATCTAAATCAGTTTACTTTAAATAAAAAGAAACTTTTTAATAAGTTAAATAATACAGAACATATCAAAACTGTAAATAAAACTGTATATAAAAATAAAACTGTAAATAAAAATAAAACTGTAAATAATGATGCGATTAGCGCAGACAATATAATTAAAACTGTAAATAATGATGCGATTAGCGCAGAACATATAATTAAAAATGTGAATAATAATCTAATTAAAAATGTGAATAATAATCTAATTAAAAATAAAAAACGGCCTGCTGTTAGTCCTGGGTCTTGTGTTCCATCTAAAATTGTTAAAGTTAATGATGGTGGTGATGAAATAGATAATAACCTAAATAATATCCTAAATAATATACTAAATAATCAAATAGGCGGTTCAGTCGATATAGACGACGAGCCAGAAATAGAAATAGATTTTAAGGGGGCTAGAAAAAATCTAAGGTTTGACGTGGAGAAAGACGCCTTAGTACAGATAGCAATAACACCAAAAATTATTCAAAAACTAGTATCAGAAATGAGCGGTATGGGGCCCGTTAAAATTCAGTTCACGGTTCTCATACAATTTGAGAAAGATGGCGAAATCCGAGATAATTTTTTCTCCAATAACGCCGAAGTTTTTTCAGAAAACTTTTTAATCAATGGCATCACTAAATTAAATAATAAGATAGAAAAATTCACATATTTAGGTAGCGGATGGCGGGTTGTTAAAATAAAAGAAATTGACTTCATAATAAATAAGTATAAGATTATGAATAGATTAGCTGGACATAGTTATATCCCCACCCCGACAGCGTTAAAGTCTAAATACGCAATTGTCAATATCCAGAACACAGATGATGATATGTGTTTTATATATAGTGTTCTAGCCCTCTTAAAGCGTGATGTTATACGCAGAAATAAGCATCGAGTTAGTGCTTACCAAAATTATTTGGAAGAAATTAATTTTGACCCCATTAGTGATTGCCCGATGAGATTAAGTAACATACCTAAATTCGAACGCAAAAACCGTGAACTGAACTTAGCTATTAACGTTTTAATATATAGAAATAAACCAGCGAAACCTATCAACAATGAAGATTATATCAACAATGAAGATTATATCCCTCATCATCCCCAGTTAGATATTATTCACCGATCTAAGGTTATAGGTGGTAAACCCATATATTTATTATTATTAGAAGACGGTGATAATTTTCATTACACCGCAGTTTTTGATCTTCAAAAACTTATGAATTCACACCCAAATAGCTCCTGTCACCTTTGGATTCGCGTCAAATGGTGCCCACATTGCCTTAATGGCTTCAGACATAGGAGCGCTTATGATATCCATGTAGACCTATGCCGTAAGAATCAAATAGGTTCTACTTTATATACATTACCGAAAGAGAAAAATTTAATATTCTCAAACTATGCAAAAACAGTAACCCCGCCATTCGTGATATATGCCGATTTTGAGTCGATTTTACCTGAGGATATCACCCACCATCAAAAACACATGCCAATAACAGCAGGCATGTTACTAATTAACAATTATAACAAAACTAGATTTTATTATGAGTTTGTTGGTGAGGATTGCGTGTTGTCTTTCTTGCATAAGGTGGAGGAAATTGCTGTCACAATTGTCCTACCATATTACGAAATTAACGGTAATAAGCCTATGCAAACCTTGTCTTTCGCTGAAGATCGTGCCTTTTATAATTCCAGGACCTGCTATCGTTGTAAAAAATTTATTAGAGATAGAGTTAGGGACCATTGTCACTTCACAGGTAAGTATCTTGGTGCTGCCTGTAGGAAATGTAATGTGTCTCGCAGAATTCAGAGACAGTTACCTGTTGTATTTCACAATTTGAGGGGGTATGACCTCCATCATATTTTGAAGTATGGTTTGAATAATTTTCCTTCTTGGGAATTGAATATTATTCCAACCACTACGGAAAAATTTATCTCTCTCATCGCGTACATTAACAAACTGCCTGTTCGTTTTATTGACAGCATGCAGTTTGTTAATTCATCACTTGCAAAAGCTGTTAAGACTCTTTCCGATCTGCCTTTAACTTCTTCTGTTTTTGATGGCGCAATTGTTCGAGCAAAAGGTATCTTCCCTTATGACTTCGCTACATCTCTTGAGGTCCTGGAATCAACTCTTGAATTGCCTCCAATTTGGGATTCTGTGTCTAATGATGAATATGAATTAGCCCAAGTTATTTGGACTCAACAAAATTGCAACAATATGTTAGACTATATGTTAACATACCTTAAACTTGATGTGTTTCTCCTCGCAGATTATTTTACACAATTCCGTGAAAAGGCCATTGCATACAATGGTCTTGAGCCTCTAAATTTTTATGGTATTCCCGGTATGTCATGGGCCTCAGCGCTTATGACATTAAAGGAACCCATTGAACTTTTACAGGACATGGAAATGTTTAATTTCTATGAAGGAGGGATACGGGGTGGGCTAACATTTGTTAACAAACATTATGTTGTAAGTTCTGAAGACACAGAACTCTTGTATATAGATATAAACAACTTGTATGGTTGGGCCTTAAGCCAAAATCTTCCGTATGGTGATTTTGAATGGGTGTATGATGACCTTGATTCTGTCTTGTATGAATGTATGAATGCTGATATTGATAACCTTCCATATGGCTATACTATGGAGGTTGATATCGATATCCCTGATAGCTTGCATGATTTTTTGAATGATTTTCCGATTGCTCCGGAAAAAATGTGCCCGCCAGATTCAAAAGTTGAGAAGCTGATGCTCACGCATTGGCCGAAGAAGAACCATGTTCTTCATTGGCGACTTCTCAAGTTGTATATTGAATTGGGGGCTTTAATTAAAAATGTACATAGGGCAATTAAATTTGAGCATGCACCTATTTTTAAAGATTACATATCGACTAATACTAATTTGCGCTCAAATTCTACATGTGAGCTGCATAGAGATTTATATAAATTATTTAATAATAGTCTGTATGGGAAATCCGTGGAAAACCTTAAAAAACGGATGAATTTAAGGCTATGCAATTCAGCTGAAAAGATGATTGTATATGCCTCAAAACCTACATTCAGAAAATCTATCAGAATTGATGATGATCGGATTGCAGCTCATCTAAATAAGGATTCTATATGTTTAGACAGGCCTAGCTACATTGGCCAATCTGTGCTAGACCTGTCTAAACTGAGGATGTACCAGTTACAGTATATAGAATTGGCAAAATATAGAAATGAATTTAACTGTGATATAAATATCGTTGCCGGCGACACCGACTCCTTTTTCTTAGAGATAAAGCACTGTAAGCTTGACACTCTTTTGCCGGCAATGATTCGTGATAATCTTCTAGACACTAGTAATTATGATCCTGCTCATCCTTTGTATTCAAAGAGTTTGGATTCTGTGATAGGGAAATTTAAGGATGAAAGTAAAGGGATTGGTTATAAGGAGTGGGTGTTCTTGCGCGCTAAGTGTTATAGTTTGTTAGGAGATAAGGCAACACTTAGGGCTAAGGGAGTTCAGCTTGGTAATACTGAGATAGGGCACCAGTCTTATTTAGACTGCTACAACAACAGCGTAGTATATACGGTGCCACAAACGAGAATAGGTACTAGAAACCATCAGCTCTTTACTTTCAAGAATAGGAAGATAGCCTTGTCGAACAACGATGACAAGAGACTATGGGTGGGGCCTAATACCAGTCTGGCATATAGACATTATTTAGGATTTGAGGAAACTGATGCTGGCCAGGTATTTACTCATGAAGAGATTGGACCGCTTTTTGGTGGAGAAAGCCCATCTTTCGATGATCAGGACAGTCCAAGAAAATAATGATGATGTTACTGACATTGATGATGTCATTTTATCGGACTAATGTGATATATTAATATATCTTTTTAAAAAAAAAATATGTTTTTATTGATTTGTATTCTTTTATAATGTATATATTTTATTGAAAACTCGTTATAGTTTTCACAATTCTTTCTATGTTTAAACATTATATTTTCATATAAAATTATCGAAAATGTTTCAGCATAGAAAGGATATTATTGGTAAAAATTTTTATTTTTGAAAACTTGTAATGTTTTCATTTTTATATTTGGTATACGAGAAAATAATTTGTAACAGTAGTTTGCAGTCAGCATGCAACTACATCTCTCTTATAATAATAATAATAATAATAATAATAATAATAATAATAATAATAATAATAATAATAATAATAATAATAATAATAATAATAATAATAAAACTTTGTTAAAACTTGTTAAAACTTTGTAATAATAATCCAATGTTGATTTGTTTAATAATACCCTTGTGAGTTGTTGAGTGTGAGCAGTACCCTTTTGAGCATTACCCATAGGGGGAGAAAATATTTTGTCGGATAAACTCGGGGCAGTACCCTTGCGAGCAATACCCAATAATAATAATAATAATAATAATAATAATAATAATAATAATAATAATAATAATAATAATAATAATAATAATAATAATAATAATAATAATAATAATAATAATAATAATAATAATAATAATAATAATTATAAGATAACGCCAATCAAACATTTTTTTCACGATTAATTTCGACAGTTTTCCTGTCATCATCAGGTGGGATATAATACTCATTAAATAAAGGATTTTAAACAAATTTAATTATATATAAAAAATTTTTTTTTTTATATATAATTAAATTTGTTTAAAATCCTTTATTTAATGAGTATTATATCCCACCTGATGATGACAGGAAAACTGTCGAAATTAATCGTGAAAAAAATGTTTGATTGGCGTTATCTTATAATTAAATCATTGCCATGTATGTTTAACTATTTATTCAATAATAATAATAATAATAATAATAATAATAATAATAATAATAATAATAATAATAATAATAATAATAATAATAATAATAATAATAATAATAATAATAATAATAATAATAATAATAATAATAATAATAATAATAATAATAATAATAATAATAATAATAATAATAATAATAATAATAATAATAATAATAATAATAATAATAATAATAATAATAATAATATTAATAATAATAATAATTAAAGTCTTAACTGATTGGGTGAATAAATCACCCGCAAATTTCTTCATAAAATTTGCTATAAAGTTGCTATAAATTAGTGTCTGACTAAAAAATTAATAACTTTTTTATTATTAATGATAAAAATTATTTTTATGGCTCAAAAGATTTGTCTCCGTCTGAGCTTCAAAATGAACTATAAATTGTTAAAATATTTTGAGATTTAGACTAAGTTTTGGGCTGACGAAAAGTAGGACTCCGCGAGCACAGATAATAATATTTTTGAAAAATAATAATAATTTACCTTAAAATGACTAAAATGACTCTGACCAAAACCTTAATAACGTTTTTATTATTAATGATAAAAATTATTTTAATGGTTCAAAAGATAGATCTCCGTCTGGGCTTCAAAATAAACTATAAATTTTTATAATATTTTAAGTTTCAGACTATGTTTTGGGGTCACGAAAAGTAGGACTCCGCGAGCACAGTTAATAATATTTTTGAAAAATAATAATAATTTATTATGAGTCATCGGATGAGTCATTGTCTTTGTTCTAGACGAGTGATGAGTCATCGGATGACTCATTGTCTTTGTTCTCAAGTTGACCTTGAAAAAAAAATTTTAAAAAAATTTTTCCTGCCGGGGGGGGGGGGGGTACTGTGCTCGCGGAGTCCTGTTTTCCCGGTCCCCAAACCACCTACTATAATGTCATTATATTTTTCTCTTGCCGGCCCCTTTAGATATATGGGTAACCTTTGTATTATGATATTATCTGGATAAGCATATGCTTTTGACATCTGATAATATTCAGATATAAACTCTGGGAACTCTCCCAGATCACCGCTGAATGCCTTTACGGGCAGAGCGCGATATCTGGCAAATGCGTTTACATTAGCTTCCTCTGCCATTTGATTATCCAGTTTTACTCTGGCTCTAGTTCCTAACGCTATTTTGTTTAATTTCAATTTCTACCCGCTGATAATTTTATCACACCGGGCTCACCAAAATGTTAGGTTCGATGGGTACGTATTCGAACTAAGACAAAACGTTTATCTGACTCCAAAAATTTATAACGCGTGTAGGTAAATAAATAACAAATATGATTTAAAGATTTATTAAAAGTAAATAATTTGTACACAATTGTTGATATTACAAAAACAACCTAGCTGCTTCTTAAAGAACAGTAAACGGTTATACAAACCGCCTTAAAGAGTATTACTAAGAATCAAGACTGGCCCTAAATGCGCCAACAGGCCGATATAGGTGAACGGAAAAGAGATAGGGAAGTTTACCTAATTTTAACGCGATAGAGTCAACCAAGAAAACGGTTAACCCTTTAAATTATATCTGAAACGAGACAGCTACAAAAATATCTGCTGACGTTACAATCCCCTTTAATATAATTTAAGTAAATGAATATATATATATATATATATATATATATATATATATATATATATATATATATATATATATATATATATATATATATATATATATATATATATATATATATATATATATATATATATATATATATATATATATATATATATTTCAAATCAAAAAATACTAACTAATCAATTATTCCAACAAGAGCAAGATAAACCACAGATTGGTTGTCGAACTTGCTACAAATATATATCCTCCTTTCTTCTTTAATTAATACTCCAATGGATATTGGAGTTTAGATATAGTATTGATGATTTGCAAATTCCAAAATAATTGTTAAACTTTTTCCACAATCGATAATTGAATGTCAAATCAGATAAATGCGAGAAATTTCTGAATCTATTTATAACTGTTTCTTTCAACTAACTCTCGATCTTTTCTGTCGTGTCCTATTTTTCCGTCCCTGAGCTCAACTTTTCGACTGGTATTTATACCATTTTATTTATTTAAATCTATAAATAGTAATATTTAATTACTATTTTTATTATATATTTTTATACATTTACTATTTTTATTACAAATCAAATTTTTGTTAATTGTTTATTACTATTTATATTTTACTTTTAATTTTAGTATTTATTTTCTATTTTAGGTAATTTTTAAATACTATTTTTAATTAATTATTATTTAATTCTACAACTTTTGATTCCGGTTCTTACTGAACCCCAACAAGAACACAAAGGAGTCAGACAGTGATTCCGACTTGCACAAAATACGCAACATATTTGATGAGTCCGACGTGATCAAAAGTTGGTGAAAATTCGTTGAAATTGAGATAATATTTGATTGAAATATTGAATAATACAGAAGTGATGAAAAGTCAGTGAAGAATTTGTTGAGATTGGGACAGTATTGTAATGTGGTAAACGAAAAAATATATATTAAAGTGGAAAAAAATTGATTTAAAAGTATTGAATGTTATCGAAAAATTAATAAAGTGGTGATTTTATTATTGAAGCGAAATGGAAAAAGAAATTGTGGAAATTGATTTCTGAAAAGTCAAAATTAAAACGAAAAGTAAATTTTGTAATTGTAAAACTTTAAATTTAGACGAGTTAAATCTGTGTTGACATGATCATTTTATAAATTGAGAAGCCAAAAACTAGTAGAGAATATAATGAGTACCCAAAGACAAGCTAATAATACAAATATTATACGTATGTATATATATAATATAGAAACATAAAAATGTTTTAACGTTAAAAAAAACAAAAAAGCAAGGGTTACTTGAGAATAAGAAAAAATTTTTATAAGAATTTGTTTGTTAAAATTTATAGAAAAATTACCTGCAAATTTTACTTTTAGTTAGAAGTCACATTATAAAATTCGAATATAGTACGCGCGCGTACTATATTCGGTGGAAGACTGTAGCCACCAAATTAATCGGAGGGGATATAAAACGGATAATGCGACAGAAATTCTATAACCGCGTACAAAAGTCAGAGGAATCTGTAAGTGCTTATCATTTATCAACTCTTACAGAGAAAGCATTCGAAGTGAAACCAGAACAGGCCGAGATGGCATAACAGATAAAAGAGCTATTGCAGGATCAATTCTTGTCAGGAGTAAAGAAAGAAATTGAAAAAGCTTTATGTTATGTTGATTTTAATGACTTTGATGAGTTGATTAAAATGGTTATGAAAATTGAGCTAAATTTAAAAAGCACACAGTCGAAATCAGAGTCATTTACAGTCATCTCAGGCGCAAGCTAAAGATCAATAACTCCAGTTAAAAACAATGGGTTTCAACAAGCAAATAGTCCATCACCAAATTTTAGATCAAAATTTGAGTCGAACAAGTCAACAGATATTCAAATAGATGGCAAATAGGGTCCTATCCAATGTAGTCATTGTCAAAGGATAGGACACTATGTTAACCAATGTTGGTTTAAAAATAGAGTACCGAGAAGCCCAATTCCTATTCATTGTGATAATTGCCAAAGAATGGGGCGTGACAGCAGTCAATGCTGGTCCAAAAATAACGTACAACGTAGTCCAAAGCATATGTGGCCCGATTGGTTAAAAAGAAATGGTGGGAAAAGTTTTACTAAAACGAACATTAATGAATAGTTAACTAATGATAATTTACAATGTTATAATTGCGGAATGAAAGGGCATGTGCCACGAAATTGTTTTGCAGGATCAAGATCGACAGCAACATCACCATTACCACAGAGAAATAAAGTAAATTTACAAGGACAAATTCAGTGCCATTCATGCAGAGGTTATGGACACATGACCAGATCATGTCCAAGAAATATGGATAAATTCCGAAGTCAATATTAAAGAAGTCGATTAGGTTTCAAAGTTCCAAACCGCAGACATATAATGTAGCTTTAGTTCAACCAGATTATTTTAATGAAAGAATTGAAAGTGAGGTAAAAGAAATGGGTCGACCTTTGAATCGATTGATGTCAAAGTTTGAATCAGAAGAAGACTACGATAATCACATGATGTATGAGTCGCAAGAAGACTTGAATGAAAAAAGAGTTGAAAAGGAGAGTTATAAAAGATGATTTAGAAAGTGAAAAAGCAACAATGATAATGACAAGAATCGAAAAATTAATTGAAAATAATGAAAGAGTTTGCTAAAATAATTAAATTGTTAAATTAATTAAATGTACATGATTAACGAAGACGCTAAAACTCTTTATTGAGAACTTACATGTATATAGTATGATATTCATTAATCAGTGTTGAACAGCCTGTAACCGATTAACCGATTTAACCGGTTAACCGGTAAATTGCTAAAAAATTCATTACCGAAAAACCGGTAAATTCATTATTTTTTACCGGTTTTTTCGGTAAAAATTTAAACTTTATATTATACAATATTTATCGTTTTGTTCCGTTCCGTGCATACTATTTTATAAGTAAATAGTTGAATTTAATATTTAAAATTAATAATTATACTATAATAAAGAAATTCGACTTTATTTATAAAGTAGTATGTACGGAACAAAACGAAAAATATTGTAAAATATAAAAAGTTTCACACTTCTGTTCAGTGGTCACAAGTCACACTCGCACCTACGTAAATATAAAACAAATTTTTGTTTCTTGTTGTGTATGCAAATGCGTGAAATATTCATGCTTAATATTCTAATATTCTCGCTCAAACCGTGTTAAGTGCTCGCTCAAACCGAAGTAGAAATTTTTTANATTCCTTTCTGAGCACAAAACAATATCGATTCGGCCATTTTGATCTTGAGCACATTTCAACAAATTTGTTTGATCCATATTCAATTCACCAGGTACAGATTGAACTAATTGTCGGTCTCGAGATAATGTGATTAGAGAGAATCCATTACCCAGAATTTTAAGAGATTTGCTAGATCTGATAACATCGTCTTTACAAATAGTTTCTATTGCCAGTTTGCTGCGGGTTCTATTCAACCTTGCCACTAAATCATCGAGATCCATCAATCCCCCGTTATATTTAGATGTCGCCATTCCAAACAAAAAATTCGAAACAAAATCGAAGAGAAATCGTTAAATTCAAAAAATTTGTTCAGTAAAATTCAAAAATTCCAAATCATTCGACAAAACCTCAATTCAAAATAAATCCATTCGAAAAAATGCCAAATAACTCAAAACAAAAGGCATGCGCACACAGACGCGGATTGAGCTAAATTAAACATTCGGTTGCATCAACTTTAAAGGTATCCTATGATTGTTATTTTTTTATTGCCATCCACATTCTTACGCGTCTGTGTGGGCACACAACCAAAACAAAGAAAAGAAAAGCGCACACAGACGCGAATTAAACAATTATTATTAATATTATTATTGCAAATATTAGTCAAAAACAAAAAATAATTTTTACACACTGGGGTAGAGAATTATTATATGTTTGCAATATTCTGTGTTTGCCTTTACAGGAAATTATCAATAAGGAGCGATAATTTACATTTTTACACACACACACATATTCTATATGTATTGCACATACCTTGTTTAACATTGGTGTATATAGTCAGAGTTTATCCGACAAAATATTCTGCCCACCCTATGGGTATTGGTCACCAGGGTACTACTTACATTCAACATGTCGCAAGGGTTTTCGAGCTTAATTACGGTTAGTAAATAAAACTTATCACACATTCTATTTTTTATAATTATTTAAACGATAAAAATCAAGACAAGAGAAGACAAGGCAAAGTTTATGCATTTAGTATTGTCATGCCTAATGTACAGTGACCAAATATCTGTGCCCGAAAGACACGGTGGATATTTGTTCGCGTCCACAAGGGTCGTCTGTGCCTCAACCAAGTGGGGTCAGAAGAACCTGGGCATGGTGTTTGTTGATAAATGTCATTCCACCACGAATACCAGCTTCAAATAAGTTCTATCGGTTCAGGTAACTGTTTAATAGCTGATGCCCAACTTAATCCAGGTATGGAAACAAATGACAGGGCCTCAAGTCCATTTACATTAAATGTTTTTTCTCTGAAAGCCTCAAAAATATCTGCTAATAGAAAAACATCTAACTTGAGATATACTAGTATGTAATCTAGCAACGTCTCACAGTTGTATTGTCGCCAGATTTGATTTGCATGTATGTAATCTTCTTGACTAACTCCCTCCCAAATCGGTGGTAATTCTGTTATTGACAGTAAAACATCCGATGATGTAGCCATATCATAATATTTTAATATATGATGAATGTCATATAAACGAAGATTATGAAATACGACAGGTAAAGACGGATTGATTATTCTAGCCAAATTACAATCTTGACATGCTGCTCCGAGATATTGACCAGTAAAATGATCATGATCTCGAACAGGTATATTGATAATCTTTTTACAAAGGTAGCAATGAGTTTGGTTTGTAAATTCTTCCTGCTGTTTCCAAGTGAGTTCCATCATTTACTTTGATCCATTAATTTTATACCACAGATAAACTATGTCTGTAGCTATATCATCCAATGCTTGTATGAACTGAATGATACAGTATTTCCCAATAAATGTTTCATTTCGGATCGGACAACCTTGATGAAAAAGCACAAATTCAGATGCAATCGGCTCATGTTTATGGAAGTGTTTGTCATCTAGAGGTGATATCGATTCAAAGTCCGCGTAGACAACAAACTGCTGTTTTATAGTTTTACTCCAGTCTTTAAATTCGATATATTTATTCTCTGGTATAGAGTCGTTCGCTCCACATTCTTCCTACAAAGACCTATATGTCTTTCAAAAGCAGGACGTTTTTGAAACCCATGAAGACATGTATGACACCAATGTGATTGGATTCTGACTCCTTCTACTCTCTCTGTAATTCAGCAGTCGATTGAGATTGGTTACAGCCAAAAAAAATGATAATTTAATTCTAAAATTTAGTTAATATTTTTAATGATTAATGGAAATATTACCTTCTTCAATCAATAAGAGATATATTTGAGATCCCGTCGAAGTACTTCTATATACCAAGTCAACGAACGGATTCTTGAAAATATCATTAGTTTTTTGTTTAATTGGATCTTTATTATATTTGAGAACATTGATCGCTAGATTAGGATTCATTGCTTCAAATTGGCAAATGTTAACCAACTTCATTGGAAACCAATCTGATTTCCATTTTAACTCTAAATATATATATATATATATATATATAGAATGATATAAATATATATTACCACTTAAATTATATTTCATTACTCTTTCTCTGTGACGTTCTATGTCATCATAATGTAATACAGACAGTATGCTATATAAAAAGCAGAATTGATCATTGTTTTGAACATTAACTAAAGCCTGCTAGTTTTTCAGATAATTTGGCGTTTTAATGTAACTTGATCCTGTAAAAAAAATATTTATGAATATTTTATATTATGTAAAAACTTACCAGATACGTGTATTATGTCTGATAATTAAGTTAAAATCATAGTAACTTCTAATATTTTATGAATTCTCCACCCACTACTTTGTTGAGTGTATTTCTCCAACTTTTCTTTTAATTTTTCAATTCCATCATTAATGAATGAAGATGACATTGTAAATGCTTTATTCGACAAACACCATTTTTTAATTTCACCATTCTCTTTGATAAACTCTGCACAAAGTCCAAATTGTATTTTTACTGTCCTCATTCGTTGAATATGATCTTCTATTTCTTTGATGAGACAATCTGGAACAACAATGTCAGGAGAATTAATTGCAGATACATCGCTTGTCAATTCAACACGAGAACCATTTAAGTCAGACTCCCGACGTGGACACAATTGAATGTTAGGGTATCCATTTCTGTAAAATATTGACTTTCGTTTTGTGGTGCCAGAGTTTTGTCTAACTATATTTATAATTAATATTAAACAACTTAAATAACATAACTTGTAACATATTCTTTAATCTGCTTAGAATCGTATGATGTATTCATTTTCGATTGTACTATAAAAAATAATAATTGTTAATAGTATAAAGAGAATTACTTTTAGTAATCATACTACTCTTCGTTTCTTCGAATCTTCTAAGATGGTGTCCGTGTTGTCGTACAAACATTAACCACCTACCTGGTGTTATAATAAGACATTCCGGACACATGTAACCCGATAAAGTATAGTCATTTATCTTGAAATATGATGATGTAACTGATTTACAGTTCTCAACATCTTCATGACTTTCGGCAATACAAAATTTATATAACTGCATCCATAAAATATAATAAATCAGTATTATATATATGTAGCAATAGAATTTAATAGACATGAAATTTGAAACCCGTCAAATTGACGGGTTTCGTAAATCTAGTGTTAAAGAAAATAATCATGAATAAAGAATAAATTATTCACTTATATCAGTTAAATTAAAAGTTTAAATGACAAACAATTGAAAAGTTACTACTTATATATTACATATGATTAAATTCTGACCAATTAAAATCAAGGAAGAGGTAGGACAAAAATAAATACATTACGTTGCGGTATTTTAAAACTTAAATATATTTTCAAAATACATTTTGACGCTAAAGTTTATTTATTTAACATTTTCATAATAATTTCAGGAACATTTTTATAATTTTTGCCTCAATTTCATGATTATTTTTAACATTTTCATAATTTTCAACATATTCATAATTTCCAATATTATTATTATTATTATTATTATTATTATTATTATTATTATTTAAAACAATAAAATGATAATTTAAGCCTTTTGCTGCAAATAATGTATTTAATGAAAAAGTTTTTTCCAGATTGACAAGGACTATCTTATAGTCGAAAATCTTTTCATTAAATACATTATTTGCAGCAAAAGGCTTAAATTATCATTTTATTGTTTTAAATAATAAATGCTGCTACCAAGAAATCATCATTTTATATTATTATTATTATTATTATTATTATTATTATTATTAAAATGATGATTGCTTGGTAGCAGCATTTATTATTTAAAACAATAAAATGATAATTTAAGCCTTTTGCTGCAAATAATGTATTTAATGAAAGAATTTTCGACTATACGATAGTCCTTGTCAATCTCCTGGAATTTAGCAATGTTCTTCCTCAAAATACCCTTCAATCTTTCTTTTATTTCCTTTCTCTTAATTCTCATTGGTTGTAAATATAATGAATTGTTTTACTAAAAACTTTTAAAATTTTTTATAATTTTTACATTTAAAATTTCAAAATGACACAAACTAAAAATTTTTAAATTTTTTACAGCTTCTATAATTAGCTTCTAGAAGCCTAATAAAATATTTGAAAATATTTTAAATAAAGCCTCCAATAACTACTTATATATGCTATTTAAATATTTCAATAAATGTGTCAATTTTGATTTTCAAACCCTATTTTTTAAAAATTTTTTTCTATATTATTCTAATTATTACTTTTTAATTTATTCTATTTTTTTTAATTTCTTTATATATTGTCAGTTATTCTCAAAGTCAATGACAACAGATCAAATTCATGATTTCATTGATTTCTTCTTTAGTGTTGATCTTTGGCTGTCTGTTTATGATGAGAATTGCTTCTTTGATTCTGACATTTTTCTTTTGGATGTTTCCATTAGCTATGATTTCTATTGAAATATTTTTTCTTTCCTCTGTTGGCTGACACTGCCGGAGATGTCTGCCCAACGAGGATGTTCCACCAGGATCTAGATGTTCTTTAAATCTTTGGTGCAATGTCCTGAGGGTACTTCCAATGTAGATTTCATTGCATACATTGCACGTGATGCAATAGACGATGTTTTTTCTAAAGCACATATCTTTCGGTGTCTGGCAGTTTTTCATTGTGCAATTGTTTTCTCTATTTATGTTGCCTGCCAGAGCCCTTTTCAATGTCCAAGATTTATGTGCTATCCGAATTGGAAGACCGGTACGTTTAAGTTCTTTCAGGATCTTGAAGTCGAGTATGTCACTGATGAATGGGATATTAAGATAGAAATATTTCTGATTCTTTTGTGTTAATTCACTAAAACAAACAATTCATTATATTTACAACCAATGAGAATTAAGAGAAAGGAAATAAAAGAAAGATTGAAGGGTATTTTGAGGAAGAACATTGCTAAATTCCAGGAGATTGACAAGGACTATCGTATAGTCGAAAATTCTTTCATTAAATACATTATTTGCAGCAAAAGGCTTAAATTATCATTTTATTGTATTATTATTATTATTATTTTATTATTTCTGAAATATTTAATCAAATTGTAACATAAAAATAATACAACCAAGTAATGACATATTTCGGAAATATTTCAACAGATGTAAAATATTTAAGCAAATGATAAAAATTAATAAATGATTTTATCAAATCGCAAGAAAGTTATAAAAATATTGAAACAAAGTATTAAAATAATGTGATGAATCCACAAAGTCATAACATTTTTCATCAAATTGCAACACAGTAATAACGTTTTTCTTAAAATTGTAACAAAGTAATAACATATTTCAGATAAATTTTCAACAGTTGTAAAATATTTAAGCAAATTGTAACAAGATTATAAAATATTACAACAAAGTAGTAACATATTTCAGAAAATATCAACAAAGTTGTAAAATATTTATCAAATTGTAACTAAAATAATAAAAATATTGCAACAAAGTAATAAAATAATGATGTCAATTGGGACAAATTAGTACATTATTTCGAAGACGGGCAACAAATTAAAAAGAATATTGTAATAAATTGTGAAGTCTTTCACTAAATTACAACAAATTAATAACATATTTCGGAAATATTTCAACAGATGTAAAATATTTAAGCAAATTGTTACAAGATTATAAAAATATTGCAACAAAGTAATAAAATAATACAACATTTTTGGGAACAAATGACTATTACATAATCGATGGCGTCACAAAGGAAAATTTTAAAATTTTAAAATTTTTTTAAATTACATAACAAAGACATATTACATAATAAAAACATATTATGTAACAAAGACATAAATTTAAACAAAGGGACTATTCCCTAACAAAGACATATTGCGTGACTCATCATTAATTTCCAAAGAATAAAAACGGTCAAACTTTCAAAGCAGGGTATCAGTCGAAAGCTCTTAAAGAGATCTATGCAAAGGTTTCACCCGGGTCCACATGTTACTCTACTCTACTGTTTTTTTCTCTCTTTTTCGCTTTTTTGTCTCTTTTCTCTTTGTCCGATTGGGATTTAAGTGTAACCATGTATAGGCAGAATTTAATTCTCTACAAAATGGCGCAATTAGAATCTTAGTTTGTCGCTTTGTGTAAATTTGTATTTTTCGCGCGGTTAACGTAATTTTCTTGGATTTTTATTCATATATTATATAAATAAAATTTAATTTTCTATAAACTAGCTTGATTAAAAATTATGTCTCGTATGTTGTGTGTAATACACACATGTTTTTACGATAAATTTGTATTTTTCATACAGTTAACGTAATGTTTTAAGGATTTTATTCATATAATATATAGATAAAATTTAATTTTCTATAAAATGGATTGATTAGAAATTATGTGTCTTATTTTGTGTGTAATACACACATGTTTTTACGATAAATTTGTATTTATCATACGTTAACGTAATTTTCTTGGATATTTATTCATATATTATATAGATAAAATTTAATTTTCTTTAAAATGAATTGATCTAGACTCTAGAGTTAAAAATATTGCAATATTTTTATAATCTTGTAACAATTTGCTTAAATATTTTATATCTGTTAAAATATTTCCAAAATATGTTATTACTTTGTTGTAATTTAGTGAAAGACTTCACAATTTATTACAATATTCTTTTTAATTTGTTGCCCGTCTTCGAAATAATGTATTAATTTGTCCCAATTAACATCATTATTTTATTACTTTGTTGCAATATTTTTATTATTTTAGTTACAATTTGATAAATATTTTACAACTTTGTTGAAATTTTCTGAAATATGTTATTACTTTGTTACAATTTTAAGAAAAACGTTATTACTGTGTTGCAATTTGATGAAAAATGTTATTACTTTGTGAATTCATCACATTATTTTATTACTTTGTTTCAATAGTTTTATAATCTTGTTACAATTTTTTTAAATATTTTATAATTTTCTTGCGATTTGATAAAATCATTTATTAATTTTTATCATTTGCTTAAATATTTTACATCTGTTGAAATATTTCCGAAATTGAACAAACCGTACTTGATTTATCTAAACTTCGCATGTACCAGTTTCAATATAAAGAACTACAGAGTTATAGAGAAGACTTCAATTGTAAAATTAATATCGTAGCCGGCGACACAGATTCCCTATTTCTAGAGTGTAAAAATGTTGATTTACGCTTACAACTATATCCAGATATCATTGCTGATGGGCTCCTAGATACTTCAAATTATCCAGTGACTGATCCGTTGGTCTCAGATAAAATTTGTTCGGTAATTGGGAAAGTGAACTTCGAAATACAACTTCGACATATTACTATCAAAGGAACACTTCAAAATAGTTGTCTATAAAGTATTATATAGTGTTTTGGGATACTTTGCAATTATAGGTAATACATTTTCAACTATACTTGGCATTTACTATTCGAATGCACTACTGAAAATGATATGTTCATTATTAGTATCACTTAGACAACTAAGGCAGATATTCCGTAATTTATTCAAGTTGTTAGCATATTTATGTCCATTTATCGCTAAATACTTGATTACAGCAAACCATGATAAATATATCAGAAGTTGGGACAATTATTTAAGTGTGAATTAAACAAGCAAGAGATAGGAGAAGTAATTATAATGGAAAACGATGGTAAAAAGATCAATATACAAAACCAAGAAAATAATATCAAATTCTACGATAGAATTAATATTACTAATAACTATTTGACCACAATACAACAGAAACAATTAAAAACCCTAATTGATGAATACAATGACGTTTTTGCTAAACATGAATTTGATTTAGGAGACACCGATATTATAAAACACGTAATTGATACAGGAAATGCCAGACCACTAAAACAAAGGCCTTATGTCACCCCTTACAAACTTAGGGAAGAAATAAAAAGACAGATTAACGAATTAAAAAGGGCAAGAGTAATTAGACAAAGTTTTTCACTGCGGGCATCATCAATAGTACCAGTTAGGAAAAAAAGATGGTGTGTATTTATTATAGAAAATTAAACGAAGTTATGGTCAAACATTCATATACATTCCTAAAGCGCAAGGACAATACGACAAACTGAGAAGCGCCAAATATTTTTTTCAGTTATAGATGCAAATAAAGGATACATGTAAATTCAAATAGAAGAAGGAGATGTAAAAAAATTAGCTTTTGTAATTGAGGATGAATTATATGAATTTCTAAGATTACCATTCTGGATGATAAATGCACCAGAAACTTTCCAAAGATTAATGAACACTATACTTATAGATGTACAACACTGTGCAGTTTATATGGTTGACATATTGATAGTTTCAAAAACATTTGAATGTCATCTCCAAGATATAAAATTTTAATGGAAAGATTTCGAAAATCCAAACTAAAAATCAAACCTACAAAATGTAAATGAGCAGAGCCTTCTGCATTATATCTAGGTGATATCGTTTTAATTGAGGGAATGGTTCCAAATTCAGATAAAATCAAAACAGTACAACAATTTCCCATACCAATAAACGTAAAAGAAATATAAGGGTTTTAGGCCTCACAGGATATTATCGAAAATTTATAGAAAACTACTCAAAGATTGCATTTTCATTAATTGAACTAACAAAAGCAATAAAAACAAAAGAAGATGGTAGAAAAACACAGGTTGTACAGAAAATAAATAAGGATAGTGAAAAACCACAAAAGTCATCGCCACTGAAAAAACAAAATGCCTTCGAACTACTTAAAGAAAAACTAAATACTGCAACTATATTAAGATATCCGGATTTTACTAAACAATTTATTATAATGACCGATGCCAGTGGAAAAGCTGTAGGGATAGTCCTAGGTCAAGAGGAAGAAAAAGGCAAGGACTATGTCATTGAATACGCAAGTAAAACATTAAGAAGTGCAGTAACCCGATACTCAACTATGGAAAAAGAATGTTACGCAATAATGTTTGCACTTAAACAGTTCAAACAATATGTATTCGGATCAGAAATATTAATTAGTAACCGATCACAAACCCTTAGAAGGGTTATGGAAACATAAATATACATCAAGTAGATTGCTAATTTGGGCAATGAAAATACAAGATATGCTTGTAAAAATAATCTACAAACCAGGCCGAATAAATAGAAATGCAGATGCATTATCACGTATACCAGAACTAAGTGTTCTAGAAGTTATTGCTGTTGTAGCAGAAAATCCAATTGATATATACAAAGAACAATTAAATGATCCAGTAATTACAAAAAATAAAAGACGAAGTTATTGAAGCAACAAATCACAAATATAAAATTGATAAAAACTTATTAACAATGGATGACGTAACAAGTAAAAGACTTATAGTAGTACCACAAAAACTGAAGCAAATACTTTTGCTACAATATCATGATGGCGCACTCGAATGACATCTATCAACTAGAAAGACAGCTAATAGATTATTAAAAAAATATTACTAGGGAAATCTTAAAGAGGATAAAACAATGGTGTAATTCGTGCACAATATGTGCTACCAGAAAAAATACAGGAACAAGAACAAAAGCACCACTCCGCCCAATACCAGTAATAAATTCACCAACGGAATTATGTGCAATGGATTTCTTGTTTAAATTACCCGTCACAATTAAGGGTCACAAGCATATTTTAGTATTCGGTGATTATTTCACTAAATGGGCCGAATATTTTCCGATTAAAGATGAAACTGCAGAAACATCCGCGAAATTATTAAAAGAAAAACTAATCTTTAAATTTGGAACACCTAAAAGATTACTCTCAGATAGAGGAAGAAATTTCATGAACGAAGTAATCCAGAGAATAGCAAATATCTTCGATATACAAAAGATAAATACCACTGCCTATTATCCTCAGACCGATGGCTTAGTCCAATATTTCTCAAACGGTGTGCCGCGAGATTGTTTTTCCCCAAAAAAGTTGGTAATAAAGAAAATTTACAAAAACTATATCAAGCTTTTTACTATGAAAAAGTCGCTTCTGTGTATCAAAATTACATCGAATTGTCTTTATTGCCTTATAAAAATCTCTCGCAATTATATTTAATTAGTATAGACTAAAAAGTAGCTTTTTTATAAATCATTGGAAAGTCAAAAAATTTGTAAAAATATTTGATTTTTGGGCAAGTGTGCCGCGAGCTTTTCTAAATTTTTTAGTGTGCCGCGAGCGAGAAAAGTCTGAGAAACACTGGCTTAGTCGAACGATTTAATGGCACATTACTCAACAGACTATCAGTATTCGTAAATGATTGGGATGAATATGAAACCAATGTACTTACACACACAATATAACTCCGAATGAAACAACAGGTTATTTGTCATATTAGCTAATGTAACTACGTGAACCATTTAAACCTATTGATATAACATTTGAACCAAAAATATCAAAATATTTGGACACACTAGATTATGTCACTCTAATGCAGGAAAGACTACAAGACGTATAGAAAGTGGCCAATCTAAAGATAAAATTTCGTCAACAATATAAAGATGAAAAACACGACCATCTCAAATACCAAAAGTCTACAAAATACCACTAAACAAGCCCGAAATAACAATAAACAACTGAGAAGAATATCAGAATCTCTATTACCCGCAACAAAAACCTTTACACAAAAATGGCTCTTTTATATAATAATATTTAGTATAGTACTAATAACAATAATAATATGGATAAGTACCCAAACTTCTAGAAAATATAAGTGGAAGAGGCAGCGTTATCGGAGTCACCTTATTAGATATGTACCAGGAAGATAGACATTATCCACTCTATGTTAAAACTAATTACCCAATCAAATCTCATTTAGTCATTTATCCAATTATATTGAGAAAACACATTTATCCAATAAAATTTAAACATAAATTACTATATGTGTCCAGTAATTTATAAAAATTACCCATATCTGATTATATATTATATTGCATCTCAGAGTAGGCCATATGGTTGCATTAATATAAATTATATAATTTATTTTTCTTTTAGATCATTACAGCTATCAACCAGTCAACCAACAGAAAAAATCAATGCAGCAAACAAATCCATTACGTTCTCCCAAGACAACATCACCATTAAGTCCATATACATGTATTACATACAAACACCACACAGCATTTTACAAAGCAATACAGAACAAAATATATGCAGATGACGAAGAAGTAACAATAAGGAAATACCTCAGCCACGTTTGCATAACAAATGAGCTAAAGGTTGAAACAGAGGAACAACAAAAGTATCTCATAAAATTCAACACATCTAGAAGGTTCAAGTTAAAAGAACTAATCGGCAGTTTTGAAGAGAGTCTAGATCAGGGGTTCTTAACCTTTTCAAACTTATGGACCCCATAAATATATAATTGGTACCGATGTTAAAATATTAATAAATTGATAATAAAACATAAATTTTTTAATAATTATTTATAAATCTGTTTATTCAGCTTCAAACAAAAATAATAAAAGATTTTTGTAAATAGTTCCGCGGACCACTTGGAACCCGTTCGCGGACCCCCTAGGGGTCCATGGACCCCAGGTTAAGAACCACTGGTCTAGATGCAGATAGAGACGTTAGTAGAGGTATGAAGATTCCCCAAAGAATATTAATACACGCCACAAACACAACAATATCCCTAAAACACAAAGAAAAAATTTTAGCAACAGGAAATAACATATCAATAATGTTCAAAACAATCAGAAAATGTCATCAGAATTTAACCATATTATAATACAAATGCACAACATAGATTAGATTGTCGCAACTTGTTTTTTTTATGTATTGAAAATCCTAGAAAAAAAAATAAGCGTAGCTTACTGATGCAATTAAGTAACAAAAATTTTAAAAAAAACGACTTGCAATTGCTTTCCGCGGGCTCCTAACTACCTACTAAACAGCGCCTGAGAAATGAAAATTTTTTCAATGACAATTTTATATAAAAATTATGGTTTAAAATTTTCAATTAAGTAAATTAAGGTCTAAAATTTTCAATTAAAGTAAATTATGGTCTATATTTTTAAACTTAAGTAAATTAAGGATAAATAAGCAAATTAAGGTCTAAAATTTTCAATCAAGCAAATTAAGGTCTAAAATTTTCAATTAAGTAAATTAATGTCTAAAATTTTCAATTAAGTAAATTAAGGTCTAAAATTTTCAATTAAAGTAAATTATGGTCTATATTTTTAAACTTAAGTAAATTAAGGATAAATAAGCAAATTAAGGTCTAAAATTTTCAATCAAGCAAATTAAGGTCTAAAATTTTCAATTAAGTAAATTAATGGTTAAATTTTAAATTAAAGTAAATTATGGTCTATATTTTTAAACTTAATTAAATTAAGAATAAATAAGCAAATTAAGGTCTAAAATTTTCAATTAAATTAAATTAAGGGTCTAAATTTTTAAATTGAATTAATCAAGGATCTAAAATTAAACTAAAGTAAATTATTGATAAATAAGTAAATTATGGTCTAAAATTTTAAATTAAGTAAATTAAGGTCTAAAATAAAGTCTAAAATTTTAAATTAAAGTAAATTAAGGGTTCAAATTAGTAATTTAAGGACCAAATTTTAAAATTAAGTAAATTAAATTACATAGGTGAATTAATGTTAAGTTTTAAATTAAAGTAATTAAGGTCCAAAATTCTAAATTAAGTAATTAAGTTTTACATTTTTAAATTAAAGTAAATTTTAAATTAAATTAATAATTTATTTTCAGATATTTTGAATAAGCATCATTTGATGAGAAATGAAAATTTTAAATGAAAACTTTTATGAAATATTTTTCAATGACAATTTTAGATAAAAATTTTTATGAAATAATTTTAGATGGAAACTATGTAAATTAAGGGATACATTTTTAAATTAAAGTAATCAATGGTCTATATTTTAAACTTCTATATTTGGTAAACAAGGGCTAAATTAAGTAAATAAAGGGTAAAATTAAAGTAAATTAATGATAAATAGGTAAATTAAGGCTTAAAATTTTAAACTTGAGTAATCAATGGTCTAGAATTAAATTAAAATTAAAATTTTTAAATTATAGTAATACTTTTAAATTAAGTAAAAATTTAAATATTATAGTAATATTTTATTGTCAGATATTTTGAAAAACTATCAATCAATGAGAATTGACAATTTGAGATGAAAATTTTTATGAAATAATTTTCAATGATAAATTTAAATATATTTTTTATGAAATAATAATAAGAGATATATTTAAAAAAAAGTAATTAAATGCTATATTTGGTAAATTAAATGCTAAAACTTTAAATGAAGTAAATTAAAGGATGCAATTTAAAATTAAGTAATAAATTGGTAGTAATAATTAAAGAAAATTATGACTAAGTTAATTAGATTTAAAGAATAATTACTTTTCCATTTAACACTACACTGTTAATTCTTACCATTTTAGAATAATATTTTTTTATCAAAGTTCTTGATTTATTTAATTTTAATTGAATGTAATGACGAAATTCCTGCGACTTGACTTCAATTTTAATGAATTAATTTGAAAGATTATTTAGATAAATTTTGGCGTCTAAGGTATTCATTAGTAATTTCTTTTTTTAGAGTTGATGGTTTTAGAAAATATTTAACATTTTTGTGAATTTCATGTGGATTGAATGAATATTTAAAAATTTATAGTTAGTTCTAAGATAAATTTAATTAATTTCTAGATAACTGGATGCATCTTTATTGATTGGTATTTAATTTTAAATAAAAATTATTTTTAATGACAGTTAGGTTAATAATCAAGTGATAGGATATGACTTTGTAATGTAATTGAATTTGACTAAATAATTTTGTAAGTAATTTTGTATATTTTCTAAGAATTTCATTTTATTGATTAAAAATTTAAAGTTTTAATGGTGATTTTAATTGAATTTCTTGATAATTTGCAAAATTTTTTAAATTTTAAATAAAAATTAATTTTTAATGACTGTTAGGTTAATAATCAGGTAATAGATTTAATTTTAGATGATTTTCTAATGCATTTGACTAAATAATTTTTTTCAATAATTTTCTAAGAATATTTACACATTGATGAACTTTTAAAAAAAAAACATAAGCTAAGAAATCAGTTAACTTTATCAAGGATAGATATTTTAAATTTACTTGAAAATTATTGTAAGATATACTGAAATTTATGATTTAGTTTGTTATTATTGCTTGAAAATGATTGGATGAATCGATGAAGAATTATGATCAATCAATATATAACATCTCTAGTTAGGTATTTAATGTGTGAACTATTTGTAGAAAATATTGATTTTAATGAATTTTGATCTTTTACTACATAGATTTAGGTACTAAATTATTTCATAGATGTATTTTGGATGTCGATAACAGTTAATAAAAATTCATATTTTGAAGAATTCTCTAAGAACTTTAAGACTGAATTGAATTAAAGGGGATATAACCTCAAGTGGGTAGAATTAAAGGATATAGTCGGTTGGATATTGATGTTTAAAGGGGGTAGAAATATTTGATGAGAGATCGGTTAAGATGGGATATTGTCGATTATATTTAATGAGAGATCGGTTTAGATGGGAAAATAGACGGTTGGATTTAATGAGGGATTGTATTAGGTAAGAATATATGATTTTTTAAGGAAATATAGTCAGTTGGATTTAATGAGGGATCGTATAAGATGGGAATAGATGATCTTTTAAGGGGATATAATCGGTTGGATTTAATGAGGGATCGGATAAGTAGAAATATATGATTTTTAAGGACGATGTTGGTAAAAATATCAATGTTTTAAGGGAAACTGAAATACATTAGTCAGTTATGAATCAATAATAAGTTGGAATTATATCGTTTTATTAGATCGTAATGAATGCACAGTAAATTAATTTAGATTTATGGTTTAGTACATTGTTTTATTAAGTAGGGAAAATGATCGATTTACTTGGTTTTGACAATGAAATCTTTACAGATAATTGGGATTGATATCAACTTTAAATTATTTTTATCTTTATTTAGATGGACAATGACAAAAGTTGAGAAATATTGATTTAAAACATCGACTAATGAAAATTGATCTTTAATGGGAGAAATCTATCGGGTGATTTTAATTAGTAATTAAATCGGTTGAATATCGGTAAAAATGATCATTTGAAGAAATATGGATAAATTTAATCTTTTTATGCAATTACTGAGTTATATTGTACAGTTAAATTTCAAGCAATAATAGCAATATTTATTTTAAATTTCGAGTACAGTGATTTATTTTTAGAACAAAAATTTATTTATAACTGTTTTTTATCATTAGACTTTATAAATTGTTTAGAGTTAATGATTTTACATGTTTTATAGAGAAATATTCGTGATAATATGAATTAAAGTTAGAATTATAGTCATTTAAACGGGATTTTAAGCAATCTTATTAGTCCGAGGGAAATATATGGCCTTAGAAGGGTATTTATCGATAAAATACTAATCTTTAAAGACAGATATTTCATGGAAATTTGATGCTTTCTAGACGATTTTAGTAGGAAATTTACTTGAATATACCAATTATTGACATTTACATGAATTTACTGGTTTATTAGATGTTATCATTAGTTATCAGTCTCTTTTGGAATTTATTGATAATTATTTTTAGTGTAGATTGACGACATTGATGATTGTAAAGAATTTATACTGAATTTTGTGTATAATTTGAGGAATTAGTAAATAGATTTGACTATACATGTATTACTTTTAAAAATTAATTAAAATTAATTTATTTCAATTAATTTATTCAATCTAAATCAATTATCTACTAGATCTTATTATCTTATTAATTTATTATCTTAGTTGATTCATATTAACTTAAATGATCAGTATTTTTATTTATTGGATTATTAATGACTAGAATTCTTTCTTGTCCATTAATTACATTTTATGATATTTATTTTGAATAATTTAAATTTTTACAATAATTTAATCAATTTTTACCAAGTTATTGATGCTTTGAGTTCAATTAATTTTTCATCCAATTTTTTCAAGTGAAGAGTATTTTCTTTTAAAGATCTATTAGTTAGTACATAGTTGTTGGTTGTAAGTACTTGGTTGTTAGTATTTGGTATCTAATTGATAGAGTTTAGTTGCAGATGATGACAAGAATATATTGTATGTGATGAAGAATATTTTGTATTTAATTGCTATTATTTTTATGTGTTGTTAGTTGATTGTTGGTACTTGGTATCTGGTTGATAGTATTTTGCTGATAGTGCTTCGTATCTTGTTGTAAGTACTTGACTGATAGCGTTTGGTATCTTTTTTGTAAGTACTCGGTATCTAGTTGAAAAAACGTCTTCGTAAGTTACTGGTAGATGATACTAAGTTGTTGGTATCTTGTACTTGGTAGCAAGTACGATGTTGGTAACTGATTGTTATTACATAGTTGTAGGTTGATATTTGTCAATTTCTCGATGGGTTTTGATGGCGGTTGTTAGTATCTCGTTCAGTGTTACCAATACCCTTATGATCAGTACCCTGAGTGGGTCAAAACATCCTGTCGGATAAACTCCGAGTGTATATAATAAAGCGAATCGACAATAACTATTTATTGAATGCAATTTTTACATTGCAATAATAAGTCAGTAGTAATCAATAAAAAGAAAAACGTTTTATAAATTAGAAATCTATAGTCTTTCTTTGTAATTTAAATTATCCTCAATTCCGTGTGGTGTTGAGTTGACAATTATTTATTTTTGATGAAATTCTATCATTTTTGTTAAATTTAGACATTTCGAAAAGGTTTTTCTATTGATTGTAATTAAAATTATTATAGAAGCTGTATAAAAAAAATTAATTTAAAAATCATTTGATAAAATACAAAAAAGAATATTTAGTTGGTTGTTTTTTACTTGGTTGATAGTACATGGTACTTGGTAGGTGGTTGTAAGTACTTGGTATCTAGTTGTACCTCATAGTTGTTGGTATCTGATTGTTGAATTATTATTATTATTATTATTATTATTATTATTATTATTATTATTATTATTATTATTATTATTATTATTATTATTATTATTATTATTATTATTATTATTATTATTATTATTATTATTATTATTATTATAATTATTTTTATTAATATTATTATTATTACTATTATTTTTTTATTATTTTTATCATTACACCCATACCTCGCTTTACGGCCTACATACGTTCCACGAAACTTGGCCGCAAAGCGAAAAGCCGTATAAGAAATCGAGATTGCGCTTGCGTAAGATTGGCAACATGTAGATATATCGACATCGAAAAAAAGTTTTTTATGCCGTTATAGCGAAACATTTTAGGCCGTAAATCGAAAACGTGCCTTAATTAAAGAGGGCCGTTATAGCGAAATGCCGTAACAAGAGCGGCCGTATAGAGAGGTATGGGTGTATTATTATTATTATAATTATTTTTATTAATATTAATATTATTTTTATTATGATTATTATTATTATTATTTTTATTAATATTATTATTATTATAATTATTTTTATCAATATTATTATTATTTTTATTATTATTATAATTAATTTTATTATTATTATTATTATTATTATTATTATTATTATTATTATTATTATTATTATTATTATTATTATTATTATTATTATTATTATTATTATTATAATTATTTTTATTAATATTATTATTATTACTATTATTTTTTTATTATTTTTATCATTACACCCATACCTCGCTTTACGGCCTACATACGTTCCACGAAACTTGGCCGCAAAGCGAAAAGCCGTATAAGAAATCGAGATTGCGCTTGCGTAAGATTGGCAACATGTAGATATATCGACATCGAAAAAAAGTTTTTTATGCCGTTATAGCGAAACATTTTAGGCCGTAAATCGAAAACGTGCCTTAATTAAAGAGGGCCGTTATAGCGAAATGCCGTAACAAGAGCGGCCGTATAGAGAGGTATGGGTGTATTATTATTATTATAATTATTTTTATTAATATTAATATTATTTTTATTATGATTATTATTATTATTATTTTTATTAATATTATTATTATTATAATTATTTTTATCAATATTATTATTATTTTTATTATTATTATAATTAATTTTATTAATATTATTATTATTATTATTATTATTTTATTATTATTTTTATCATTATTTTATATTATTATTTTTATTATCATTGAAATTTGAATCTAAATTTGCCTTTGAAAATTATTTCATTAAAATTTCTATTAAAAATTATCTTAAAAAAATATTCGTTAAAAATTTTCATTTAAAATTTTCAATTCTCAATCACCAACTTCCAACTTTTTGTTAATAAATTTAAAAATCTAACTTTAATTTACTTATTGAACTTTAATTTAAAATTTTTGACCATTGATTACTTAATTTTAAAATTTAGATCCTAATTAACTTTAATTTAAAATTTTAGAACCTTAATTTAGTTATTTGAGCCCATTCATTACTTTAATTTAAAATTTTGAACCATAATTAACTTATTTGAACCCATAGATTACTTTAATTTAATTTTTTTAGAACTTTAATTAACTTATTTGAACCCATTGATTACTTTAATTTAATTTTTTAGGATCTTAATTTACTAGTTTGAACATTAATTTACTTTAATTCGAAAATTTAACCCTTAATTTACTTTAATTAAATTTTTTGGACCATAATTTACTTTAATTCAAAATTTGAACCTTAATTAACTTTAATTTAAAATTTTAGACCATACTTCAATTTTTAGGCCCATAATTGTCTATAATTCAAAAATCTGAACCTTAATTTATTTTATTTAATTTTTTGGACCATAATTTACTTATTTGAACCCATTGATTACTTTAATTTAATTTTTAGACCAATCATTTATTTTAATTGAAAAATCTGAGTCTGTTGATTACTGTAATTCAATTTTTAGACCCATAAGTTGCTTTAATTTAAAAATTTACTATGCTTTTTTAATGTAGACCACCTTTTCTATTGAAATTCTCAGGACCATGGAGACCCCCTCACTATAGTCTGAATAATCCATGCTTTTTTATTGAAGACCACCTTTTTCTATTGAAATTCTCAGGATCAAGGAGACCCATCCAAATAATACTGACTTATCCTTGGCTTTTTGTATTGAAAAAAGTTTTTGTATTGAAAATACCAGAAAAAAACATCGGGCATTACGGTAGCAATTATGTAATCAAAAAAAGCAAAAAATATCTACGGCAACAATTATATAATCAAAATTTGCAACATCTCGATTGAGTTTGCAGTCATTGATGATAGTTTCCTGGTAGACTCTGTCTAGTTGCATCAGTTGATGATGATATAAGTAATCTATCTTATTATTAAAATATGATTAAAGTTTAATATCGTATTTAAGGTTCTGTCATAATATCGTTGGCGTATCTTTTTCTTGAATTACAATTGTTTTTCGGTTTTTGTCTCTTGCTATCATGAATTCTGAATTTGTGAATTGTCTACCTCTTATTGTCATGAATTTTAACGATTTTAATTTTGTCAAAGGACATTTATATGCATCAACTTCATATATTATCATTGGTTCTCCCGTATCGCAACTTATGTCTTGCTGTACAAAGCGGGTACGTCATCATCTTCTGTGTCACACTATCGAACGATGCCTTGAACTTTCTAAAATCGACTATATATTCTCGTCTTACTACAGCGTTTTCTATAATATCTCCCCATATCTTGTATTTTTCACCTTGACAATATCTACCACGTGAAGACCATCTGACTAGATCAACTCGCTGTTTTACGCGTGCACCGATCTGTGCTTTTAATTCGACCTCATGTATTTTCATCTTTTTCGATTGAAAGGCATTTTCACATTCCTGTGGGGTTATCGTATTTGTCTGCTCTGAATGTTTTATTATGCATTCTCTCGCTTCGGTGTGTATAAAATCTGATTCCTGATTCACATGAAATAATTTTGGTTCAGTTGTAATTAAATTAATTGGATTCGCTTCTGGACAGTTTTCTATATCTAATAATGAGTAATTTTGTCCCCATTTTGGGTTTTGACAGTCATATGCTATCATGCCTGTACATTCTTTATTAATACCTAATAATATTGCCATCATTATTATCATTATAGACATTAGCGATTTCTTATCATTTATTTATTATATTCTTCAGTTTCTTTTCAATTTTTCTGTCATCAATACATTGTTTTTCTGTGTTAGTTTCTATCGAAATATTTTCATTACATAAGATTTTTTACCCTCCATTTGTATATATCCAAGGTATCGCATTTTTTGTAGCTTTGTAAGTATCTTTTCGGCTATTTTACTTAGTTCTATTGGCTTTGTCTAGAATATTCTCTGATCTATAAATAAGATATGCAATTGCTGTTTTGACTCGATTGTCATCAATTCCAGTAGTAAATAATATATCTAGAACTTCATCTTCATCAGTTTCCTGTTTCATTAATTCTCTAACCCCTGGCTCTATAAATTTAATTTTCTCATGTTTACTGATAATAAATGTTGGTGATTTTACATATACATACAATTTTGGGTACATGATTTTGATTAACTCTATTAGAATATCAATATCTTTATCTTTTAATGACGACTTATTAGCTATTTTTTCAGTTTCTTGGCGACGTTATTGTTCTTTGTTCTCTTTTCACTTAACGGACACTATGCCTCCTGTTGCCGTTTCTTTTAAACTTGGTTTTGAAATTTCCCTATTAATTACCCCTTCATCTATGTGTCTTTTTACTGAAACTGTTATCACATTATTTTCACTTTATTCCATAATCAAACAATCTTCATTTTTCATCCTCATCCCATAAAAATATAATATTATTTCATCATGTATTCCTAAATTATTATGCCACTTGACTTTGCAATAAAATAAAATGTTTTATATAATTTTGAAATTTTTTATCAATATCATTTGCCTTTTACGTTGTTATTGTGAAATAGTCAAAGTTTTTATTGTTGTGAACAATTTAGTTATTAAAAGGTTTTATTATTATTATTATTATTATTATTATTATTATTATTATTATTATTATTATTATTATTATTATTATTATTATTATTATTATTATTATTATTATTATTATTATTATTATTATTATTATTATTATTATTATTATTATCTGTGTGTGAATTATAACCGAGTGTTTATCACATTCATTGTCATCATTATAGTACTCGGGTTCAAAAATGTATGTATGACTTTTTCTTATATATGTTTATAATTCAATAAATATATATCTATAATAAAATTATACAGAATTATGTAACACCATACCACCCCCATAGGGGTACCCATACAAATATTACGTAATACTGTATATTTGGCTTGGTTTATACTCCTCACTTCTCTAATGAAGTATAATAATTATAAAAGAGGTCAAAGGTCAATCATTATGCAAGGGGTCAAAGGTTAATTATTACATAAGGGGGTCAATTATGACGTAAAATAAAAAAATTGATTATTACGTAATCAAAAATGTAATTACGTCCTTCATGCATGATTACGTAATTTTACAAAATTATGTAACACCATACCACCCCCTCCCTAGGGTACCCATACAAATATTACGTAATACTATTTGGCTTGGTTTATACTCCTCACTTCTCACTACTACTATTTATTTCAAGTTTGTACAAGCATGTATTCCTTTTTCATGAATAATTATTCTAGATTTATCTTTTTCATCTGTTTTCCGAGTGATCTATAGTGGTCTATGTAATCTTTCATTTTTTCGAATATATTCACTATAGCATCTTAACATCTCCTTATTTTGAATTTCAAGTATTGCTTTTTCGATTAAATCGGTATTAAATTTCCTAGACTCTCAAGGTCCGTTTGAAATTTGAATTTTATTTATAATTCTTAATGTCTCTCTATCATCTATTAGATAATTTTTTAAAGATTCTTCTAATTCTTGTTTCAAAATATTCTGTCTATCTAATTCTGTTATTAATTGTTCATCTCTTTCTCTTTGCTCTCTTAATTCTTCATTGTCTAATCTAGCTTAATTTATATACGTTTAAAAGGAATTTATTGATACCTCAATTTTATTTCTTTCGATCAATCGCTCATATTTTGTCTTAAATCCTATTAATTCATCTCTCAAAATCTCAATTTGATCATTCGATTCCTTAATTTCCATACTATTTATTTGTTTTATTTCAGGCTCTTTTTTAAATTGGACTCTATTCGGAGATTTGAATCGTATATTTCTACATGTTTTCGCCATATGACCATATTTCTGACAGTTAAAACACCTTAATTCCCCTCGAAAATTAACTATCTCTTCCATCATTACTAAATGGACTAGGTCGTCTATTTCTATTGAAAGTGTGTTGATTAGGGCTCATTATCCTACCTCCAAAATTGTTTTTATATTTGGCTCAAGATCATTTCTGTTATATCCATTTCTATTTCTATCAAATCGATTTGGTCGCGTATATTGGAAATAATTATTCCTATTATTTCGATTATCACAAAACGATTATTTTTATTATATCGATTATTTCCGAAATAACTCTCTCTAATATAATTTCTTTGACTCCGGTTATCTCGATCATAACAATTATCTCTATTATTCATATATGTATTTCTATCATTGAACTCCGAACGACTATTATTTCGATTATTCAATTTATCACTTGAACTGTTAAATTTATTATTGTTATCAAAATTACGACTTGGACTTGGCAGTTTGGGAATTTAAACTATAGTATAGTGTCAACTTCATGGAAGGTACGCAATATGTTTATTAATAAGTCAAAAACTCCGGTTTAATTGTGTTCCGATCTCGTTTATCAGTTTACATGTAATAGGTGTAATGCCACATACATTGGAGAGACTTCCCGTCATCTCTGTATTCGAGCTCGAGAACATTGTAGATGAAGGCTTTGCCCCATATTGGTGAGCACAATAAGGGTTGTAAGATTAAAATAGGTATGTCTGATTTAAAAATTTATTAAAAAATTTCAATAATTATTGGGAACGTGTGATTTGTGAGGCGTTGTTGATAAAATCATTGAATTCGAAAATTAATGGGCAGAATGCAGTAAATACTTGTGTTTTGAGTGTTTTTAAATAAGTTTTTAAATAGGTTTTTTTATATTGTATGTGTTAGAAGATGGGAGAATCCTAGAAATTTTAAAATTAAAATATTATACAATAGGGGCAGATAGATATAGAATAAATATACATATTCAGAAATAAGTTAATGAAAATTGATTCGAATACAAGATGATGACAATTTGGTGATCTATCGACAATTATGACTATATTGATTAAATATTTTGATTATGACATCGATTGTTTTTATTTTTATGGTGAAATTATTATTATTATTATTATCATTGTCATTATTGTTGTTGGAATTATTATTTATTATTATTGTTGTTGTTGTTGATATTATTATTATTATTATTGTTATTATTATTGTTATTATTATTATTATTATTATTATTATTATTATTATTATTATTATTATTATTATTATTATTATTATTATTATTATTATTATATCAATTATTTAAAAAAAAAAATCAACCAGTTGGTTGAATGTTTATTTTATTGCACTAAGTGCATATTATTATTGGCATGGTAGCAGTGCTAAGTGCACTATATTTATTTAGTGCACGGAATGCACTATGTTTATTTAAATAATTGATTTGTTTTTTTTTGTAATTAGTGTTGATATGGCATATTCAAAATGGTGCTGACAATGTTACAAAGTCAAAAAATGAATTCTTTAATTAAATCAAGATAAAATTAGTTTTGCAAGATAAAATTAGAAAAAATCCATATAATCATTAATTAGTTATAATATACCGTGGGAAGAGATGAAGCAGTTATATTTAAATTATGTTAAAAATAGGAAGAGAATAAGTCCAAATGTGAGTCGAAATCAATCACCAGAAACAAATAGGAGGTCAAATAGCCCAAGGGGTAGACCGATTATTCGAAATGATGATTACGTTGAATTTGAAAAGAAGAATAAAAATAACTATTTTGAGTATAATAGAGATAACGAGAGAAGTTCAAATTATAATAAGGATAATAATCGATATAATAAAAATATTCGTTTCAATGATAATCGAGATAGTTTCAATAAAGGGAACAATTTTAATCGAAATAATGGGGATAACTTTAACACAAGAAATAATTTTGATAGGAACAGATATAGTGATAATAGATATAATGTTGGATCAAATAGAGATAATTTTAGAGGTAAGCGACCAAGTTCAAATCGGCAGACTTATAATAGAGATAGAAGACCTAGTCCATTCAATAATGATGGAAGAGATAAAGTAAACTTTGGAGGCGAAATAAAATGTTTTAATTGTCAAAAATATGGCCATATGGCAAAAGCATGTAGAAATATGAGAATCGAATCACCAAATAGAGTTCAATTTAAAAGGGAGCCTGAAGTAAAAAAAATAAATGGTATGGAAGTCAAAGAAACAATTAATGAAATAGAGATGCTGAGAGATGAATTACAAGAATTTAAGACGAAATACGATAGATTAATTGAGAGAAATAAAATTAATGTATTAATAAATGAATTTCAAACTTTTACAGATGAAGTTAAAATAGATAATGATGAACTAAAAGAACAAAGAGAAATAGATGAACAAATATTAGCAGAAATAAACAGAAACAATCTTTTAAAAAAAGAATTGGAAGAATCTTTAAAAAGGTATCCTACAAATGATAATGAAGTATTGAGAATATTAAATAAAATCCAGGGAGAGGGGATAAATCTTGAAATGATGAGAAGCCTAATACCGTTATTGGCACAAAGACAAAAGGAAACAAAGTTGTTTGAATTGGAAATTGAAATTAAAGAGATGTTGAGATGTTATAGTGAATTTGTTCGAAAAAATGAGAGGTTACATGAACCATTGGAAATTACATTAGAAACAAATGATGGAGAGATTATTATTCATAAACATAGCGTACATGCCTGTACTAAAGTAAAAAGGATAAGACAGATAGTCAGAGCAAATTTGTACGATAAACTAGGAATAAATGATGAAATAATACTATATTTTTATGGTATACAGATGCAAAATGAAGATCGGTTAATGGATTACGGGATAAACCCTATAGAAAATAATAGGATAACAGTAGCCTTCAAAATGGGAGTAGAACCTATAATGGAAGAATTATTTGCTAATGATAAATCAGATACAAGTCAGAAAAAAGGGAGAACTCGTGAGATAAGAGTTTTAAACGAGACGAAACAAGAATTTCAAAAATTTGAAATGACAGATAATTGTAGTAATAGGAGGATGGCTGATAAACTTAAAGAAATTGCAAACAAAATACCAACGAACAACGAAGATATAGAGGTAATAATGGATTTAATCAAAACGATATATCCAAAGATATACCCAAACGCAAAATTTTCACCACTAAACGAAAACATTGGAAATCGAATTAAATTAATCGAAACAGACATAAGAACTTTAGCAATGGAAGATGTTAATGAAAAAGCTGTCTTGAAGATATTATTCAGAACAGGAATAAACGGGGATAGGGTAATAACAGCATTAACGTACCTCATTTATAGATCAGAAAATAAGTTGCAAAAAAATGCAGAAAAACAGTTAAAGGGAGTAGCAGAACAGATATTCGCTAAATTAAAACCTGATGTAATGCCATGGATACAATCCAAAGGCGGATGGCAAATTTTGTATAACAATTCAATAGAAGCACAGACAATCGACGAAGATGCTCAAGAAGAGGAAATTAAAAGAAAACTGAAGAAAGTAATAAATGAAACAAAGATGAAATCAAGAAAAAGCGATAATGGATGTACTGTACCTATAATAATTATGATGATAACAATATTACTCAACTTAATAAAAGGTAGTGCAGGTATGATTGCTTATGATTGTCAAAATCCAAAGTGGGGACAAAAATATTCGCTATTAGACGTAGAAAATTGTCCAGTGGCTAATCCAACAACTCTAGTAACTACAAAACCTTTATATAAAAGATGGCCATTGTATGTAGTAATTCTTAGTATGATAATATTGATAACTATAATAATATGGATAGGGACGCAAACTTATAGGAAATATAAGTGGAAAAGGCAGCGTTATCGGAGTCACCTTATCAGATACACACCAGGAAAATACACACTATCTACGCTTTGTTAAATTAAATTACCCAACTATCAAATGTGTAATGAATCACCCAATTAGAAATCAAAAATCATTTTTTCCAATAGAATTTAACCTTAAAATACTATATATTTGTCCAATAATTTGTAAAAATCACTTATATCAAAAAAAATATTATATTGCATCTCAGGGTAGGCCCTATGGTTGCATTAATATAAAATATATGACATATTTTTCTTTTAGATTATCAGAATCAATCTCAAACAATCAACCAATGCAACAACCAAGTACATCGAATCATCATCAATCAATAACATCATCAAGTCCATACATATGCAATACATACAAACATCACACCGCATTTTACAAAGAAATACAAAATAGTATATATAAAGATAACGAAGAAGTCACTATTAGGAAATTTCCCAATCAAGTCTGCATTCCGAATAAATTAAAAGTGGACACAGAAGAAAGAGAAATGTTTTTATTCAAATTTAACACAACACGAAGATTTAAGCTAAGAGAACTAATAGGCACTTTTGAAGAAAGTACAAACGTAGATATAGATGCAAAGAAAGGCATAAAAATACCTCACAGAATAGTTATACATGCGACAAAAACAATAATATCTTTAAAACACAAAGAAGAGATTCTAGCGACTGGAAATAATATATCAATCATATTTAAAACAATCAAAAAGAGGAGAATGTCACCAGAATTTAATAATATTGTTATACAACTACACAACATACCTTGTGTTATAGCCATAGAAACACCGTTTGTTCCAACAATAGAAAATCCATTTTCAAGGCCAGAACCTATTAGGTCGAACATTATCATAGACAATATCTATATTGAAAGAAAAATATAATTCACAAAACAGAAGATAACAGATGAAGAAAGGAGAGAAAAAGTGGTATTCGTGGACATAAAAGTAATAAAAGACTTTAGTGGAAGCTATCGACCAATAGATATATGTATTAGAAATTATAGAGGTAGTGATATATTTCAAGGTAAAATTACACCAAAAGCCAAAGTACATAAATTTTATTAAGAAACAACGAACACCAATCGAGAAAATATCGTAGGCAATATGGACGAATTTGAAGCGTTGATAATTATCAAAAAACACTTATACGGGAAAATAATAGTCGGATACGACATAATGAAAAAATTAAAAAGTATAACAATTGATCTAGATGATATAATGGGAGTAAGGGATTTATCTAACCTTGAATATATGAGGACATTTGTAACTAACGTTCCAGAAGATAAAATCAAACTATCAAACTTAGCATTTCAAATAATCAAACACACAAATGATTTAAAGAGAAACAAAAAACTACAAGACATTTTACTCAAACCAAAACCTTTTAATGTAGAAGATACATGCCTGATAGTACGATTACTATACTTTTTAACAGAAACTGAATGGGAACATGCAAAAACAAGATAAATGGAAAAAATAATGAAATTCCCAAGGAAAGAAGAATCACAACAAATTATGGAAAACAACAACCAAATAGACAACATGGAAACAGATGAAGTAATAGATATGGACGAATTAGGACCAGAACCTACAATATCTATAGAGGATATTCAAGAAGAATATATCACAATAACATATGATGAAAATTATCGAGAAAACAAAAATAACAAAAAATGGAAAAGAAATAGAAATTTACTTTGTGAAGAAAGGTTATGAGGACATAACCTTAACGCCCCAGGGAGTAATGTTAGAAGATGGGAGAATCCTAGAAATTTTAAAATTAAAATATTATACAATAGGGGCAGATAGATATAGAATAAATATACATATTCAGAAATAAGTTAATGAAAAATGATTCGAATACAAGATGATGACAATTTGGTGATCTATCGACAATTATGACTATATTGATTAAATATTTTGATTATGACATCGATTGTTTTTATTTTTATGGTGAAATTATTATTATTATTATTATCATTGTCATTATTGTTGTTGGAATTATTATTTATTATTATTGTTGTTGTTGTTGATATTATTATTATTATTATTATTGTTATTATTATTGTTATTATTATTATTATTATTATTATTATTATTATTATTATTATCATTGTCATTATTGTTTTTGGAATTATTATTTATTATTATTGTTGTTGTTGTTGATATTATTATTATTATTATTGGTATTATTATTGTTATTATTATTATTATTATTGTTATTATTATTATTATTATTATTATTATTATTATTATTATTATTATTATTATTATTATTATTATTATATCAATTATTTAAAAAAAAAATATCAACCAGTTGGTTGAATGTTTATTTTATTGCACTAAGTGCATATTATTATTGGCATGGTAGCAGTGCTAAGTGCACTATATTTATTTAGTGCACGGAATGCACTATGTTTATTTAAATAATTGATTTGTTTTTTTTGTAATTAGTGTTGATATGGCATATTCAAAATGGTGCTGACAATGTTACAAAGTCAAAAAATGAATTCTTTAATTAAATCAAGACAAAATTAGTTTTGCAAGATAAAATTAGAAAAAATCCATATAATCATTAATTAGTTTCATTACAGTATTATATAGATAATCAATTTAATCTAGTATATGTAGTGACATATCAAATTATTTTAGAGTTGAGTTATACTGATAAATTTTTAAACAGCTATAGCTTTAGAGTTTAGAGATAAATATAAAAATGTGCTTGAATCTCAAAATATTCCTTGAGACTTTTCTGATTTCGTATTAATAGTTGATTCCAAGTTTTGACAGTAAAAAAATAAAATAATTTTATGTCTAAGCCAAAAAAGGGAAATGACATCTTTTTAAGAATCATATAAAGCGGCATAAACTTTAAAATCAATGACAAATAAAAATACATTAAAGATGCTGCAAAAAAGGATAATTCCAAAAATAACAACAATTAAAATCTGCACTTTTAAAAACAGAAATTCTATTGAACAGAGTGTATTGACATTCGAAATGGAGTGTCAACAGGGATTTCATATATAAGTCGACTGATTCCTCAGTCAAATGACCCCAAAAAATCATTTGCGAAGAAGAGTTGCAAATTCAGTAATTGATATTGCAATATAATTTGAGCATACAGATTTACATAACCGAGCTCAGGTAATAGCATTTAGAGACTATTAGCAAAGAGAACAAGACAAAAAGAGAACCCTATATAAAATTATATAATTGACTGTGTGAAAAGGTGAATATTTTATTTTGTAATATATCATTATTGTTATCAAATAAAAGTCTTGAAAGAACCAGTGTTTGACTTATTTATTTATATAAGATCATCAAGTTGAGATTCTCGGAACCTCAACATATGTATTGATTGTTGTATTAAATTAAATAATTAATAAAAATTTTTTAAATTATTAAATTAAATTTTAAATGCTAAAATTTTAAAAAAATAATATATTAATTTAAGTATAATATTTTTAAAAAAAATTAGTTTTTATAAAATAAAAATTTTTTTTATATATAATTAATAAATTTGTTTAAAATCCTTAATTTATATAGTAATTATATCCCACCTGATGATGACAGGAAAACTGTCGAAATATATCGTGAAAAGAATGTTTGATTGGTGTTATCTTATAATTAAATCATTGTCATGTATTTATTCAACTATTTATTCAATAATAATAATAGTAACAATAGTAATAGTATACAATGAATATTAATAGTAATGATAGATATCAGAATAATAGACATAGTAATGATATCTAGAGGGGAGCTTACTAGCAATAACAATAAAAGTAAGGGAGGTATTATTGATCTTTATATGTCTACATGCAATCTTTGCGAGGGTTTTGGTTTCGGGTTTGGAGAGGCCTATCTTCTTCAGGATAGAGTCATTTAGTTTATCCCATGTTCCTCGAGTTCCTATAGCAATGGCTAATAGAGTAGGTTTGCATTTATGGAGGTGGCCAATTTCACTAGCAAGGTTTTTATACTTGTCGAAGTTATCTGACCTAGCCCTATTGAAGTTATCCCTAGACTCATATGGTACCTTAATGTCTAAGATGTGGGCATTTGTGTTTTTTTCAGATCAATTAGCAGGTTGGGTCTCAGGTTAGTTGCAATACCTATCGGTGGGCATTCTACATCAAAGTGAAAGTTTATAGAGGTGAAGTAGTCAGAGGTAGTTTGTAGTACATTATTGTGCTTTTTTCTTCGTGCGTTAATTTTGACTGGGCAGTGATTCAAGATATGGGCCTGTGTCTCAGGGTGTGCTTGCCATTGGCTACAGAGGATAGATTTTTTATTTTTTAGGCGTTCTGGGGAGTATTCTGAGTTTGAGTAGGTTGTTTCTAGCGCGGATAAGAAAAAGGTATTGGGGATCAGTTATAGTATCTGTTTTAATAAAGAATGCAGCGGTGCTACTTTCACTTAGAACTCTTGAGATGTATCTTTGACACTTCAGTTCAAACCATTTCTCTGCGCGGTAGAATCCTATTAGGGAATGTAGTTCAGATGAGGTTTCATGTATGTTATCCCTACTAAAGTAGTTTATACGATCCTTATATTTAACCTCAAGCTTTAGGATATCATCCACAATTTTGATTTTGGCCATTATCCCATATTTTAGTAAAGGTCTATTAGAGGATTTTCGGAATTTTGAAAAAAGGGAGAAGGTAGGGTAGCTGCGTGTAATTTCTCCATTCAACCAGGCCAGTCCCGCTTCTAAGAGTCCCTTTCCCTGGCATATTTTAATTTGCATACAACCATGTTTTGAAAGCCTAAGTCGTCAGAGTTGAGGATTCTACTAAGGTGTACTATGCTCTGTATGAGGTATTAATCTATCGCAGACGTGAAGTCTATACTTCCTAGTTTAATGGAAGCGTATAGAAAGTTATTGTTGATTTGCATTATTTTGTCCCAAATTGTAACTCTAAAAATCTGATCCATGATCCACAGTGGTAATATATGTCGTCGTATAAGTCAAATATGTAGCTTCTATGGCAGTCCCTCATATGGTCGTTAGTAGGTACAAGTGCGCTGCATGACCCATCGTTAAACAAAGACGTATGACTTATCGATGACTCATAACAAAGAACATGACTCATACCAAAGAACATGACATATGTTAGACATAGTTTAGACTATGGTTCAGCGAAACATGATAGTCTGACATATCAAGATCTGTATAGAATAATATTTAACGATAGTGTTCAATCAGAATTCTCTAATGTAGAAGCAATCTTGAGATTGTTTCTTAATATGATTATTACGAATTGCTCTGGAGAAGGATCTTTTTCTCAGCTGAAGAGAATAAAAAATGAATTTAGAACAACAATGACTCAGATAAATTATGTTCCTTCAGTCTCATATGTATAAAAAGTGACAAACTACGCAGTTTATCATTCGCTGAAGTCCTCAGTGACTTTGCTAAGGCAAAGGCAAGAAAGGAAGTATTTTAGTTTAATATAATTCTTTAATTCTCATACCATGTTTCAAAAGATTAGATAATAAGCCTTTATAAATTGTTTTTTTAAAATGATCTTTTGCTTCTTCTTATCAGAGTTTGCATTTTTAAGTTTGTTATGAATAAAAATGATTTTAAATTAAAGATTTATTATTTCATTATCTAGACTTCTTAATTGTATTTCAGTTTGTCCCTCTAGGTATCCGAAAATAATATTTGACGCTGAGATATGATATCTGGTCTTATAAAGTGCCCCATATTTCAAAAAGCCTAGGGCCTTATCTGATTTAAATCCGGCCCTGTCAGTGACAGATGTAAATTCTATGTCAAATTTCATTTTTCTATATTTTTAATTGATTTCATTTGAATTTATCGGAATTAACAAATAAACTAGATTTCTTTATTAATCAAAGAAAAAGAAATAAAATTTAAATTTAATTTTCAGGAAAAAATAATTTTTTTATCTCAAACAATATTGTCTATAGCAATAATACCATGCTCTTAGGCTGTCTATAAAGCAATATAGGTCTTTACTGGAGAAATAACATGTTATATATCTGAGATGCAGATATGGCCAATATCATTTAAACCAGCAAGTAATCCAAGAATCTGATTTGTTACAACCGCAATTATCCAGGCATGTTTTTTTGCAGCCGTCTTGCCATACACATTTTGTGAGTTTTCGAGCAAAAAGATAGGCATCTAAAATCTTTGGGATGACAATTTTTTTTGCAATTTATAAGGTTTTTTTGGCATCTCTCTCTGCATTCATATTTAGTACCCTTGAGGTCTTTTTCAGAACACGCACAATCAGCATTGCACAATTTTTTGCAGTTCTCAGCGTAATCCATTTTCGTGGAGCAGCCCAAAAAGAGGCACAGGAAAATAAACTAGAAATTACATTTAAAATTGCAAATAAATAAATAAATGCTAAAAGAAACTCACTATCAACATGATTGAATGAAATGCTTTTCCAATGATTTTTATATATTGCATTTATACGCGATTCAATTCGGATTAATAGCGAAAAGGTTTTGATCTTATCCTAGATTTTCTCTTTTGATTTCGCTTTACTCTACTTACCAAGCGCATTTCACACAATTTCAGAATTAATCTCAACCAGCCGAATGTTTATCCCCCTAGCAAGAGCGTCATAATTTATGCACCGCCAATTCATATATTTGCATTGAAATGGATTTTTGCGAGAAAATTGAATCGAAAATTATTAAAGTAAAATAAAAGGATTCTTAAAAATTATTCAAATTTCTAATAAAGTTTCCCACTAAAATATGCTTTATCAAGGGGTAATCTTCATGAGAAATGAATTTCATAATTGCTGTTGAAGATTTTATGTTGTATATGAAAGAGGTCCGTGCTACTTCAGTGAAGGAGAAATTTGTGGATCTTCTGTAAATGATATTTCGGGGCAGCTGAGTTGCGTTTATGATCGTTGTTTAAAATGTGTGAGTGCGTATATTTGAGATATAATGCAACGAAAATAATTGTTTAAAAATTCAAAATGAAAAATTAACAATTCTTTACAATTTTAGCACAACACAAAAATAATTACTTTTAATTTTATAAAAATAATCTATGTCGGAGAAATTTCCAAATCTTTAGCAATGTATAGGCTCTCCTTCTCTTTAATCATTTTTTGTTTTGATCTGGCCGATACTGGGATGACTGTTATGATCAACATAACAATCAAAAAGCACTCCAACAAATTCGAAAACACCAAATAAAACAAAAATAATAAACTGATGAAACACAAGCAGTTACACACGAAACATATTTTAAAAGCATAAATATAACAAAATCTTCGAAAAGAGACGCATAAAAAAGCAAAAAAGTCCTTAATTATTCATAGAAATAAAAGTGGTATGTAAAGGCGATCCTTCGATCAATCAAGGAAAAAGAAAAGAAAAGTATTAAAATAAAAACAAGAAATTTAAACAAAATAAAGAAATAGATATAATCAAAATGATTGCATTTCAGGTCATAAAATAAAAATAAAATTAGATCTGAAACACCCATTCTCGATGCTGATTGGTCGAATGTATGCACGAAAACCTATATGAAGGGCCAATCTCTTAGGTTGAAAAAAGGCAAAGCAAATAATTAAATATAATAGCCCGGCTGCTAACCTCGCACATGGCCCCGCGAATGTTCAAGCCGGCGCTGAAGGCAGGTTATACAATATATCCTCGCTTACATTTGGAATTGACTTCTTAATTTTAATCTGCAACTTTTATCTCAAATAATGAAATTTTAAAGTTTTTATTCCACACAAAATTAAATCTTTACACACAGGTAAGTTTGTGTTTTTCGATAATATTACTTTATTGATATTTTATTAATATAATAATTTTTATTCCATGCAAATGGGTGTATAATAAATTGGCAAGTGCAACTGTTACCGAATTTTTAGCACAGATGTCAGTTTGTATATTATAATATAATTTATTGATTTTTTTATATTATAAACTGTTTTTATCAAATGCGACGCGGTGTAACCTATCAATATTTGAATAATCAACCAATCAAAATCAAATATTAAATCACAGATACGGAAATATCCTAATTACAGTAATTTTGTAGTTGTAGCATTTTTGTTGTCGTTTTGGAGCACCGAACTCAGTATGTTTTAATATACTGACACATTGAGAGAACATTTACTTGAAATAAATCATAAATTGAATATAATAGGTGGTTAGTTTGCAATATCAATATTGATAATATATAGGAATAAATGTGGAGTAAACGTAAAACACGTTATTATTTTACCTTAACACACATTTTTAATATTAATTCATTTCAAGTAAGAAAAAGCACATTATTAGCTGAAATATAAGACGAGGGATATTCCGAAAAAATATTAAAAACCAAAAATCCTCTTAAAATCAGACCTTTCGATTGTTACACATGATTAGGGACAGAATGAGAGGATTTTTAAAAATTTATAAATATTTTTTCACTCATTTTTTACGACTCATAAGGGATTCACATTTTTGAAATTATTCTTTTTAAATAAGTTATTCACCTTGTTTAGTTCAATAATATTTCAATTTAATTAATAAATAATGTTCTTGATGAATTTGAGTACTGTTGAGGACACCTAAATGAGAAATAGCATAATAAATAAGTAATTTACCTGGGGGAAGATCGTCATGACAAACGGGACAATCTATGGAAACTCAAAACGGAAGTAAAATGAAATGAAAAATGAGAAAGATAAATGAAATAAATGAAAACAAACAAGAAATTAAAACAAAGGTCATTGTTAATTAAAAAAGTTTAAGCGAAGGAGGAATTTTAGATTGCAGAAAAACAAAATATGGGGAAAGCCATATCTTGACAGCCTGTCAAAAATAGCGAATGACAGGAAAAGTCGACACAGCATGAAAATTAAAAAACAGGGCATATCTCGACATCTGTCAGAGATAAGGCTAACGTAGCGTGGAATACAGAGGAAAATGAAATTAGAAAACAAAATCTGTCTCTGGTGCCACAAATGAAACGGGCTTTATATGTGGTTCTCAACCCGTCTTCTGCGATTACGCTTCCAGTATTCCGCAAAAAAATGACATTTTATCTTTATATTTGCATTTAAGATACTTATTATCAAAAACCTCAATTAATGTTTTTATAAGATGATCAATAAGAAAGCCGTTTCACAGATATATAAACATACAAATATAAACGTGTTTTTATTGCTTGTTATTGTTGCGCGTGGTATTTTCTTTGCTTATAAGAAGGCATTGTTTAAGTTTACGACAGTTTTATAGTAATTTGTGATTGGTCACTCATAGTGGGCAAGTATTTTTTTGTCAGTGTTCCGTGTATAAAAATCATGTGAATGGTGTTACGCGCTTTTATATTAATTGAAAACCACTGGGCTATAGAAAGAGGAACTGTTGGCCGAGAAATCAGACAAAAATCGAGACAACGAGAGTTAAAAGGAGAGTTTAATTTAGAGAGTTGAAAAGGAGAATAAAGGAGAATTAAAAGGAATAATCAAAGGGAGAATAAAACAGAGTTCAGAACAGAGTGAAACAAGAAGTGACAAGAATCTTTTGTAAAATTGAATATAAAGTGGAAGTGGAGTAACTAAATTTGTGGTTAAAGCAAATAGAACAATCGATTAACGTACCCTGTAATTGAGTGGTTGACGGCTAGTGATTATATTTTTGGTTACAGAAAGAGCTATTCTTCACGTAGTATCGAAATAAACTCTGTGTGATTAATTGATTTATAGTTAATTAGTTGTAATTGGAATTTATACGATCCAGTGTGAATATTAATAAAACTTATCGTGTTCGAAAGTCTAATTTTGTGAATTAATAAACACGCTTTCGAGTCAGACTAAAAGTTTGAATTTACAAACAATGTCACCAACCCAATAACCCAACAGTACCAATTCCAATTCATTGAGAAACACATTGTAAATATTTGGAAAACGTAGTAGTAATATAATCTCAATATCCTGGTTGATTATCGAATCGAGCGTCTCTGTGCGCTTTTTACTTTGTTGATTTGAATTGTGTGCGCACACAGACGCGGACAATTGTGGAATTTAGTCAAAGTTATTGTGAGTTTTTTTTTGGTTTTTTACTCAGTTTTATGATTGTATCGGTTTTTTAGAGTGTTGGAGTTATGTTTTCTGGAATTGTGGTTTTAAAGAACTGATTTATAATTTTGATTTGAATTTTTGGTCTTAGTGAAATATGGAAGATAATGAATGTTTGATATGTCGTATTTCAATGAGCAATATGGCGAAGAGATGTCTTTTCGGCAGTGGAACTTGTCCATGTGATCGTGGCTCAGCAGGATCGTTGCAAATTATTAATGGAAATTTTTCAAAACGATCGGAAATCAACTATTTAATTTCTGTAAATCATGAAATGACAGAAGAGGAACTCCAATTGGTGTTTATGTAATTTCCCCAAAGCGATAAAAAGATAAACTTGCTAACTTATGGATATGATATCCTATTCAATCGAGCTCTTAAAAAGATCAACACAACCCCAATGTTTATTAGCCGAAGTGTTGAACAATTATCCAATGTTTCAAATTCAATCATGGTTCAATCTCAAGTTATTGGACACGATAAATGGTTTTGTACAAATAAAGCGTGTGATATTAATTACAAAGAAATTCTTCTGATGTGTCTTAGATTTAAACAATCCTGACGGAAGTGCCACTTCGTGATGTCTTTGAAGCATAAAATTCATATTCACAATACTCTTTTTATAAGGAAATCAGCTTATTAAAGTATAAGTAGTTGGTATGAATATTTTGCATAAATCTTTGTTTAGTTGAATTATTTTTGATTTCTATTCTTAGGTTGATAATATATACTATATATTATATAGAGTCATTTTTATTTTAACGTTATTTAACATTTGATTCTCATTTGAAAAGTCATATAAATATTAGAATTACACTGATTTATTTTCAGATCACTAAACGGTAAAATGATAATTACAACTTCTAGCCAATATTTTAGATGAACTGAGAATCTTATTTGTAGTGATTAACAAAATCATAAAGGCACGTCATATCGATATTAGCTACAGATAGCAGTCAATGCACATGCCACATCATTTCAGCGCAACAAGATTAATAATATGTCAATGAAAATTAATTTAAATATAAATAGTCATATTATGAAATTCCTTATGATAAATTAGGACAAAACTGAAACTCAGAGTAGGATCCTCACATAGGTGATAAGCAACTGCCAAATTTTAAGAACAAGCACACAAAGTCTTCAAGCAATAACCTTATGATGATACAAAATACTACTTTTTAAAAACATTATAGTTAACTAATCTATATTAAGTCTACTGTTCCATGCTAATTCAAAATCTAGAAAACAATTATAAATTAGTTTGAAATCGCAATTGTCTTCAAGGTACTGCAAATTTACACTTGCATTTAAGGAAATGACGTCATTTTTTATTAGAATTTAGACACCTTATCGTACCTATCTAATATCATTTGCAGTTTGCTTTATCTAGAATCTTTTTTCGTACTAATAAAATATATTAATGAAAAGTTTTAGAAATTAATAAATTAAGCTCTCTTGCATAATGTCATTTAGCCATATTTCTTACACTTTACTACATGTGCCATGAAAATGTTCTCATTGCCCGAAGACGGCTCAACTAAAATAAATCTATTACAAATATCATTCTGAGTTTTATTTCATCTATGATTACACATTTTATTTTGTTGTAATTAATGAGTTAATAATTATTAAGAGCTATTATAATTTTTTCGCAATTTTATTAGTACTTTTTTGTCTTGTTTCGACCAACTTATTTTATTGTGCCTACGAAAGCTTCCACAATCCAGAAAGTAAATTTGGGATTTCTATTACAAGACATGTTAAATGGTAATAAATTAGGCGCAATACATTAAAATAAATACATTAGATAATATTTTTTAATCATGTTAAAGACTAACTCTCGAATCCATAATGTATGCAAAACCATACATTTAATGTTTTTTGGTTTACTAAAATAATAATCTTAAAAACATACGTTCTGTGTTTAAATACCTCTTTTGACAATCTCTTCTCTATTTGAAGTAGCTCTTAATTCGATATTTGAACTGTGGTTTGCCTATGAGTATCTAAACAACATTCCCAGTTTTCTTTATGGTACTCTATGTAGGGACATACAATTAACTTGAACAAATAATTTATTGTAATTAACATTGTCGAAGAACTTGAACATCACTAGAGATATCATAGCTGTTTTCTAAATTCTCCAATCTTTGAGATATTCTTTTTCCTGGATGCTTTGACCACTTTGGTTTGTCGTCAAACAAAGGTATACTCTGAGTTTATCCGACAAGATATTTTGTCCCCTTATGGCAATTGCTCACAGTGGTATTGGTTACACTCAACATCTCACAATGGTATTATTATTATTATTAATATTATTATTATTATTATTTTTATTATTATTATTATTATTATTATTATTATTATTAATATTATTATTATTATTATTATTATTATTATTATTATTATTATTATTATTATTATTATTATTATTATTATTATTATCATTATTATTATTTTTATTACAAAATGTTTAAACTTGAAAACTATCACATGTTTTCAAAATAATAATAAAAATACATATATTAAAAGATGTTATTATTACGATTAATAAAAATGATTAAATTTGAAAACTATCCGAAGTTTTTAATACATCAATAAAAAATAAAAATGAACACATTAAAAGTCTAGTTTTTAAAGAAGATATATTTAATAATATTCGTCATCATCATCATCAATTATATTATATGTCTATATCAACATCTATATCGATACTATCATCGAAATCTGGGCTGAAACCTCCACAAAGCGGTACAACTTCCTCTAATATTTGATCACTCTCATAGAAATCTGGACCGAAACCTACACAGAGCGGTCCAACTTCATCCAATACTTGATCATTATCTACAGCATCAACCCTAAAATAATGCCCAAGTGCGATACTATTATTTTTCCCTACCCATAATCGCTTGTCATCGTTATTTGTCAATGCGATTTTACTATTTTTGATGGTATATAGCTGGTGGTTCCGCGTCCCTATCCTAGTTTGCGGCACTGCAAATTCTACTTTGTTATTGTAGCAGTCTAAATATGACTGGTGCCCAATCTCTGTCCCATTAATTTCACCCCTTTAGCCCTCATAGTATCTTTGACACCTATTAAACTATAGCACTTGGGTCTTAAGAAAACCCATTCCTTATACCCGAGACCTTTGTTTTCATCTTTAAATTTTCCTATCACAAAATCAAGGTTTCTCGAGTATAAGGGGTCTGCGGAATCATAATTAGAGGTATCTAGAAGATTATCTCTTATCATTGCCGGCAAAAGAGTGTCTAGCTTACAGTGCTTAACCTCAAGAAAAAACTAATCAGTATCGCCGGCAACGATATTTATATCACATAAGAATTCGGATCTATATTTTGCCAATTCATTATATTGCAGTTGATACATGCGTAGTTTAGACAGGTCTAGCACTGATTGGCCTATGTAGCTAGGCCGGTCTAAACATATAATATCTTTATTAAGATGAACCGCAATCAGATCATCCGCTATTTTAATTGATTTTTTGAAAGTTGGTTTTGAGGCGTATACACTCATCTTTGCTGATGAATTGCATAGCCTCAAATTCATACGTTTTTTTCAAATTCTCTACTGATTTACCATAGAGGCTATTATTGAATAATTCATATAGATCTTTATACAGTTCACATGTTGATTTTGAACGTAAATTAGTATTTCGATCTATATATGTTTTGAAAATTGTTGATTGTTTAAATTTAATTGCTCTATGTACATGCTCAACTTCCGCACCTAATTCTATATACAGCTTGAGCCGCCAATGAAGAACATGGTTCTTCATAGGCCAATGCGTGAGCATAAGCTTCTCAACCTTTGAATTAGGTGGGCACATTTTTTCCGGAGCAAGCGGAAAATCATTCAAATATTCATGCACACAATTATGGATATTGATGTCTCTTCCATAGTATAACCATATAGAAGGTTTTCAATATCTGCATTCACGCATTCACTCAAAACATCATTCAGATTTTCATGCACCCAAACAAAGTCACTATACGGAAGATTTTGGCTAAGAGCCCAACCATATAAATTATTTATATCTATATACAAAAGTTCTGTATCTTCAGAACTTGCTACATAATGTTTGTTAACAAATGTTAACCCGCCCCGTATTCCACCTTCGTAGAAATTATACATTTCCATATCTTGTAACTTCTATAGGTTCCTGTAATGTCATGAGCGCTGACGCCCATGACATACCTGGAATTCCATAGAAGTTTAGAGGTTCAAGGCCGTTATAAGCAATTGCTTTGGCACGGAATTGCTGAAAAATAATCTGCCAAGAGGAATACGTCCAATTTAAGGTACGTTAACATATAGTCTAACATTGTTTCGCAATTTTGCTGAATCCAGATTTCTTAGGCAATAGCATATTCTTCATTAGATACAGAACTCCAAATCGGAGGTAATTCATGAGTAGATTCAAGAATTTCGAGTGATGTTGCAAAGTCGTAAGGAAATATGCCCTTTGCTCTCACAATACTACCATCAAAAACAGAAGAAGTTAAAGGTAAATCTGAAAGAGTTTTAACTGCCTTTGATAACGATGAGTTAACAAATTGCATACTGTCGATAAAACGAACAGTCAATTTGTTAATATTTACAATCAAGTATATAAATTTTTCAGTGGTGGTCGGAATGATATTTAATTTCCAAGATGGAAAATCATTCAAACCATACTTTAAAATGTGATGTAAGTCATACCCCTTCAAATTATGAAATACAATGGGTAACTGTTTGTTTATTCTCCTAGAAACATTGCAATTTCTACAGGCAGCACCAAGATACTTACCTGTGAAATGATCATGGTCCTTAACCTTATCTTTTATAAAATGTTTACAGAGATAACAAGTCCTACAGTTGTTGAACTCCCGTTTCTCATTAAAAAAGACAGAGTATTAATGAATTTTCTACCATGAATTTCATAATACGGGAGGACAATTGTGACAGCAATTTCCTCCACCTTCTTTAAAAATTCAAAAACACATTCCAAGCCTATAAAATTAAAATATGATGTTGTTAGTGTAATTGTTAATTAATAATAGACCTGCTGTTATCGGCTTGTGTATTTGGTGATGATTTATATCCCCAGGTAAAATAGCCTCAAAGTCCGCGTATATTACGAACGGTGGGGTAATCATCTTTGAATAATCTTTAAACGTTAAATTTTTATTTTTAGGGAGCGTGTAAAGGGTGGTTCCTATTTGATTTTTAGCGCACAATGCAACATGTACCTTAAAGGTTTTGACCGATAAAAACCATTTAAACAATGAGGGCACCATCTAACTCTAATTCTAGTATTACATTCGATGGTTGAATGACCATTCATTAATCGGTTTAAATTAAAAATTGCGGTGTAATGATAATTATAGAACCAATAAATAGAATCGACCAAGCAGCTTTAAAACATGATATTGCTTACAATTCAACAAATCTTAGAGATAGACATGTTGCAGATGTGAATTTAATACATGATTTAAATAATATACAAAATCCATCAACCCAAGAAAAGATTCAAAGAGCTCTAGTTAAATTAGCAATGAAAGGTAAGATTTTCATAGGCTTAGGACACAGTCCGATCACCATGGGTGCAAGACTTCCTAGGAAAGCAAAAGATGTTGCTAATAAAAAGATTATCGAACAAGCAGAGATTGAAAGATCCCTCGAGAGTACAGCCAAGACTAGTTTACAAACCCTAACAGAATCAGAAATAAAATATGCTAATGAATTACACCATGAATTTATAAAAAAATAAAAAATATTTAAAAGTTCAAGTACATGAAAAGATCAAACATGGTCTGCNCAATTATTAAATTAATAAAAGTGCTAGCCAGAGGCACTACAATAGCCCCCGCCGAAGTACGCGGAGCGTATCAAAGATAAAGACTGCGATAATGGTGGAAGCAGTCACTGAAGATCATAATCTGAGAGGTATTGAGGGAGTTTACGTGTTCGCCTTTAAGGGAATGGCGGATTTTTTTGAAGGAGTTGAACATTTGGTCTCTGGTGGTGTTGTCGGTTGTTCCATGTCTTCTAATATGTCTTCGTTTATGTTCAAGTCTTTTGTGATATGGTTGTTTGGGATTTCGCCGTATTCAAGGCTGCTAAAGGCTGGTTTTAATCTGGAAAGGGTGATCATGACGTTGTTGTTGTCAATATCGAGTTTTGCTGTATTTTTGTACAGCTCTATGATGCGAAACGGACCTTTGAATCTGGGTTTGAGGTTTGAAGAGTAGATGGGTTTTCATCCATGCGTGAGTTGCTGATGAAAGGGACTGTGGTATATATGGTTTGTACGACGTGGAATATGTGAACGACGGATTAGTATCTAAGCTCAAAAAATGCTTTCGTGTTAGATTGATGACGTCTAATGGTGAGTCATAGTAAAGATCGATAAGTTCATTGGGCATGAAGGTGTTGGATCCAAACAAAGTTGTGAAGGAGACACACCGCTTTGGTGTGTTGTGCCATCCTAGTAAAACAAATGGTTACGCTTTAACCCATGAAGTTGAAGTTGACAGTATTCTGAGAGATGAACGCGTTCGACGAGACCGTTTGTTTGCGGATGGTAAGAGCTGGTTCTTAAATGTTTTATGCTGAGGCTGGATGTGAGATGTTTAAAAAGATTCGATTCAAATTGTGCACCTTGGTCAGTGATGATAGAGGTTGGAATTCAAAAATGTGAATATCAGGTGGAAACTAAAGCTGTGCAACCGTGTGAACAGTGATGTCACGGACAGGAACAGCCTCAAACCATCGTCTTTTCCGATCAATCATTGTCAAGATGTAACAAAATCCGTCGTCTGCTGGTAGTTTACCGACTAGGACAATGTGAATTGTGTCGAATCTCGAACCCGTTGATAAAGGAATGATTGGTGGTTTAGTGTGTCGGTTTGTGTAGATCTTTTTTGTGGGTGTCGCGGTCGGGTGATACTACGATTATATCGTCGAGGTATGCAAAAGCATGGTGGAAGTCCCGGAAAATTGTGTCCATGAAGCGCTGTAAAGACTGGGCTGCATTCCGTAGGCCGACAGGCATGAACATGTATTCGAAATTTCCAAATGGTGTGGTTACAGTGGTTTTGGAACGTCATCGATATGTACAGGAAACTGATGGTAGGCTTTCGAGAGGTTAATAGTTGAAAATATGGTGGATTTTGAAAAGCGGGTTATTAAATCTTTGACAATTGGCATTGGGTATGCATCGTGAACGGTCACTTGATTGAGTTGACGGTAGTCGCCGCACGTCCTGAGTGAACCGTCTTTCTTGATGACTACGTGTATTGGTGACGCCCATGGAGATGAAGAACGGCGTATAATGCCTGTATTCTCTAGACTGGTGAATTCGGCTTTAACTGCGTCGAGTTTGATGGGTGGGAGGGGTCTGGCTCGGTTGTGTTGTGGTATGCACGGTAATGTCGGAATATAATGAGTCGATAGAGTTGTAGGTGGTATGATAGAGGATTTTGTGATGAGGTTTGGGAATGTGGTTGAGATTGTCTCGATTATGTGGTGTATTGGGTCTGAATTAGGTGAGTGTTGGATATCTGACATGTGTTTATTGCGTTCGATCGTGTCAGTAGATTGGATAAAGCTGAGTTGGGTCGTTGGAGATGTCTGTGTAGAGATTGATGTTCTGTTTGGTGATACATTTGTGGATAGAAGATTGAGATGTCTGTTTATAGCGAATAGTCTTCGATTTTTGCAGTCTATCATGAGGAATTGTTCGCTGAGGAAATCGGAGCTTAGTATTGGATGAATTGTATCTGCTATGTGGAAATTGTGAGTGAAAGTTGAGTTCAATGTCGGTAACTTGAATAAAAGTTTTTTTGTTCCCAAAAATTGTATCGGTGTGCCGTTGGCTGCCAATACGGTGAAAGAATATTTGAGATCTGGAGTTATAGTGGTTGGGAGGATCGAAAATGATGATACGGAGTCGACGAGGAAGTGAACTGATGAGCTGGAATTGAAAGTTGCTTCAACTGTAAAGATGTTGTTGATCGAAAGGTACCACCTGAAAATCCAGGGTTTACAGACGGTGAAGTTAGTTTTTTAGGGGGAATTGGAGTAGTTTTTTTTGTATTGTGGTTTGTTTGAGTGACTATTTACAAAAGCACAGCCTGGAAGGCATTTCTGTGCATGTAACCCGAAGAGATTGTGGTAACTGCAGATGGGAATAACTTTTAAGGCTAACGGAAGGTTTGGCCAAGAACATCCTATGTGACATGTTCTAGCGTCTGATGAAAATTTTTTGTAAAAAAACAAGTCAGAGGTGGAAAAGAGTTTGACCTGTCAGCTCTTTGGGAGTATGGAATTTGTCGAGGGGGATTAGTTAACGTGGCGACAGCTTTTGTCAAGGAGGATATCTGTTCTTGACGCGAGGGGTCGGAGACGGATGAGGAGGATGTGGGTGTGTTACGAATAGGTGGTCTGGTCAGCAGTTTATCAGCGATTTTTTGCCAGGTGGAAAGGATGGTCTGAATCGACGACGAGTAGGGAGGTTTGGACGTGATGTGGGAGCGCTGTTAAAAAATAGTGGCATAGGATAGCAGTGTTCTTTGATAGATCGGTATGAGCGTTTTCTAGTTCTCGTATGAGTTGGGATAAAAATGGAAATGGTGCTTGGCCTGCGTATGGAGTTGGTTTTGATAGTTTCTTGATTGATGAAGTGATTGTGGGGTAGTATTTCTTATGTATCGCTGTATTGATGGATTCGTAAGGGTTTTTGGAGTCTAATGCATCAGCAATTTGTGAACCCAATTCTGACATTAATTCGTCAGGTATAGCGTCTAACAAGAGGTCTTGTTTAGATTTGGGGTTGGCCTTTGTGCGCGACTCAAAAATGCCAAACCAAGATGATGGGCTGCCGTCTGAATCTAAAAATATTAATTGGGTTCGACCGATGGGCGTGGATGAGTGGTGTTCAATGTTTGTTTTGGCGCCACCTCTTGCCCTGAAAAAAGGTGTGACGATTGATTGTTACGGAATTGAAAAAGGGTCGGCGATGGGGACTCCGTTATTTAAGGTGAAAAACTCGTTCTCGTCTATTAAAAAATGTTTCGATATGTCTTTGATAAAATTTTGGGTTACACGGACTTGGAACAAGATGCTATTGTGACGGAGAGTAATGTTGCGTGTTTTCTTATTAATTAAAGTTGGGTGTTTGGGTTTGGGAGATTGGTGGAAAAAGAAAAATATATCAACATAATAATTGAACATTTTTAATACATTATATATAAAGTTAATAAAGGAAAATGTATTAATAAAAGTCTTAAGGACAATTATACATGTAATTTTTAAAGAAAGAAGAAATGTTTTAAAGAAAGAAGAACATTTACTTATCCCACTTCTGACACTAATTGTAGGGACATACAATTAACTTGAACAAATAATTTATCGCAATTAACATTGTCGAAGAACTTGAACATCACTAGAGATATCATTGTGAATATGAAGAAGGTTTCTGTTTCTTGTATTTCTGACATATTTGATCCATTTATTTTGACTCGATTTAATGATTCTTCAACTTCTTCAACTTGTTCGACTTCAGTGACAACTTCAGTTACTTTGTTAGACTTGTTTGAATTTGATGATTTTTTTAATTGAATTTGATAAAGATTTTCGTAAAAAAGTGAAAGTAAAAGATTATTTAAACAATTGTATTTAATTTATAATTTTAATTTAATTAATTTAATAATATATTTTTAGTTCAATTATTAAATTAATAAAAGTGCTTGCCAGAGGCACTACAATAGCCCCCGCCGAAGTACGCGGAGCGTATCAAAGATAAAGACTGCGATAATGGTGGAAGCAGTCACTGAAGATCATAATCTGAGAGGTATTGAGGGAGTTTACGTGTTCGCCTTTAAGGGAATGGCGGATTTTTTTGAAGGAGTTGAACATTTGGTCTCTGGTGGTGTTGTCGGTTGTTCCATGTCTTCTAATATGTCTTCGTTTATGTTCAAGTCTTTTGTGATATGGTTGTTTGGGATTTCGCCGTATTCAAGGCTGCTAAAGGCTGGTTTTAATCTGGAAAGGGTGATCATGACGTTGTTGTTGTCAATATCGAGTTTTGCTGTATTTTTGTACAGCTCTATGATGCGAAACGGACCTTTGAATCTGGGTTTGAGGTTTGAAGAGTAGATGGGTTTTCATCCATGCGTGAGTTGCTGATGAAAGGGACTGTGGTATATATGGTTTGTACGACGTGGAATATGTGAACGACGGATTAGTATCTAAGCTCAAAAAATGCTTTCGTGTTAGATTGATGACGTCTAATGGTGAGTCATAGTAAAGATCGATAAGTTCATTGGGCATGAAGGTGTTGGATCCAAACAAAGTTGTGAAGGAGACACACCGCTTTGGTGTGTTGTGCCATCCTAGTAAAACAAATGGTTACGCTTTAACCCATGAAGTTGAAGTTGACAGTATTCTGAGAGATGAACGCGTTCGACGAGACCGTTTGTTTGCGGATGGTAAGAGCTGGTTCTTAAATGTTTTATGCTGAGGCTGGATGTGAGATGTTTAAAAAGATTCGATTCAAATTGTGCACCTTGGTCAGTGATGATAGAGGTTGGAATTCAAAAATGTGAATATCAGGTGGAAACTAAAGCTGTGCAACCGTGTGAACAGTGATGTCACGGACAGGAACAGCCTCAAACCATCGTCTTTTCCGATCAATCATTGTCAAGATGTAACAAAATCCGTCGTCTGCTGGTAGTTTACCGACTAGGACAATGTGAATTGTGTCGAATCTCGAACCCGTTGATAAAGGAATGATTGGTGGTTTAGTGTGTCGGTTTGTGTAGATCTTTTTTGTGGGTGTCGCGGTCGGGTGATACTACGATTATATCGTCGAGGTATGCAAAAGCATGGTGGAAGTCCCGGAAAATTGTGTCCATGAAGCGCTGTAAAGACTGGGCTGCATTCCGTAGGCCGACAGGCATGAACATGTATTCGAAATTTCCAAATGGTGTGGTTACAGTGGTTTTGGAACGTCATCGATATGTACAGGAAACTGATGGTAGGCTTTCGAGAGGTTAATAGTTGAAAATATGGTGGATTTTGAAAAGCGGGTTATTAAATCTTTGACAATTGGCATTGGGTATGCATCGTGAACGGTCACTTGATTGAGTTGACGGTAGTCGCCGCACGTCCTGAGTGAACCGTCTTTCTTGATGACTACGTGTATTGGTGACGCCCATGGAGATGAAGAACGGCGTATAATGCCTGTATTCTCTAGACTGGTGAATTCGGCTTTAACTGCGTCGAGTTTGATGGGTGGGAGGGGTCTGGCTCGGTTGTGTTGTGGTATGCACGGTAATGTCGGAATATAATGAGTCGATAGAGTTGTAGGTGGTATGATAGAGGATTTTGTGATGAGGTTTGGGAATGTGGTTGAGATTGTCTCGATTATGTGGTGTATTGGGTCTGAATTAGGTGAGTGTTGGATATCTGACATGTGTTTATTGCGTTCGATCGTGTCAGTAGATTGGATAAAGCTGAGTTGGGTCGTTGGAGATGTCTGTGTAGAGATTGATGTTCTGTTTGGTGATACATTTGTGGATAGAAGATTGAGATGTCTGTTTATAGCGAATAGTCTTCGATTTTTGCAGTCTATCATGAGGAATTGTTCGCTGAGGAAATCGGAGCTTAGTATTGGATGAATTGTATCTGCTATGTGGAAATTGTGAGTGAAAGTTGAGTTCAATGTCGGTAACTTGAATAAAAGTTTTTTTGTTCCCAAAAATTGTATCGGTGTGCCGTTGGCTGCCAATACGGTGAAAGAATATTTGAGATCTGGAGTTATAGTGGTTGGGAGGATCGAAAATGATGATACGGAGTCGACGAGGAAGTGAACTGATGAGCTGGAATTGAAAGTTGCTTCAACTGTAAAGATGTTGTTGATCGAAAGGTACCACCTGAAAATCCAGGGTTTACAGACGGTGAAGTTAGTTTTTTAGGGGGAATTGGAGTAGTTTTTTTTGTATTGTGGTTTGTTTGAGTGACTATTTACAAAAGCACAGCCTGGAAGGCATTTCTGTGCATGTAACCCGAAGAGATTGTGGTAACTGCAGATGGGAATAACTTTTAAGGCTAACGGAAGGTTTGGCCAAGAACATCCTATGTGACATGTTCTAGCGTCTGATGAAAATTTTTTGTAAAAAAACAAGTCAGAGGTGGAAAAGAGTTTGACCTGTCAGCTCTTTGGGAGTATGGAATTTGTCGAGGGGGATTAGTTAACGTGGCGACAGCTTTTGTCAAGGAGGATATCTGTTCTTGACGTGAGGGGTCGGAGACGGATGAGGAGGATGTGGGTGTGTTACGAATAGGTGGTCTGGTCAGCAGTTTATCAGCGATTTTTGCCAGGTGGAAAGGATGGTCTGAATCGACGACGAGTAGGGAGGTTTGGACGTGATGTGGGAGCGCTGTTAAAAAATAGTGGCATAGGATAGCAGTGTTCTTTGATAGATCGGTATGAGCGTTTTCTAGTTCTCGTATGAGTTGGGATAAAAATGGAAATGGTGCTTGGCCTGCGTATGGAGTTGGTTTTGATAGTTTCTTGATTTGATGAAGTGATTGTGGGGTAGTATTTCTTATGTATCGCTGTATTGATGGATTCGTAAGGGTTTTTGGAGTCTAATGCATCAGCAATTTGTGAACCCAATTCTGACATTAATTCGTCAGGTATAGCGTCTAACAAGAGGTCTTGTTTAGATTTGGGGTTGGCCTTTGTGCGCGACTCAAAAATGCCAAACCAAGATGATGGGCTGCCGTCTGAATCTAAAAATATTAATTGGGTTCGACCGATGGGCGTGGATGAGTGGTGTTCAATGTTTGTTTTGGCGCCACCTCTTGCCCTGAAAAAAGGTGTGACGATTGATTGTTACGGAATTGAAAAAGGGTCGGCGATGGGGACTCCGTTATTTAAGGTGAAAAACTCGTTCTCGTCTATTAAAAAATGTTTCGATATGTCTTTGATAAAATTTTGGGTTACACGGACTTGGAACAAGATGCTATTGTGACGGAGAGTAATGTTGCGTGTTTTCTTATTAATTAAAGTTGGGTGTTTGGGTTTGGGAGATTGGTGGAAAAAGAAAAATATATCAACATAATAATTGAACATTTTTAATACATTATATATAAAGTTAATAAAGGAAAATGTATTAATAAAAGTCTTAAGGACAATTATACATGTAATTTTTAAAGAAAGAAGAAATGTTTTAAAGAAAGAAGAACATTTACTTATCCCACTTCTGACACTAATTGTAGGGACATACAATTAACTTGAACAAATAATTTATCGCAATTAACATTGTCGAAGAACTTGAACATCACTAGAGATATCATTGTGAATATGAAGAAGGTTTCTGTTTCTTGTATTTCTGACATATTTGATCCATTTATTTTGACTCGATTTAATGATTCTTCAACTTCTTCAACTTGTTCGACTTCAGTGACAACTTCAGTTACTTCGTTAGACATGTTTGAATTTGATGATTTTTTTAAATAAATTTGATAAAGATTTTCGTAAAAAAGTGAAAGTAAAAGATTATTTAAACAATTGTATTTAATTTTTAATTTTAATTTAATTAATTTAATAATATATTTTTAGTTCAATTATTAAATTATTAATTTCTGTTACCAATTTAAATCTCGTATCTGCTTTTATTCCGTTTGATATAGCAGCTAATTATTGAGTAAATAATCATGATTTGTTCAGCAATACTGATTCATCAGTGCCATTAATTATTAATCCAAATTAGATAATCATCTTCCAAAGAGGTTGCCGACCTCTAGAAAATTTAATTATCCACTATTGAGCCTCAATCTGATTATGATTGAATTATAAACAGTTTCTTTTGAATAATTAATTAACTAGTTAATTAGTTTTTATATTGTTTTAAATACCCGATCAATTTTTATTTATAATATTTGTTTTTATCTTTCCATTTGCCACCCAATTATATGTTTACTTTTCAAAATATTGATTTTTAGAGTATGCAAATGTATTTTTCGTAAAATTAAATTTTACTTTTGACAAAATATTATTTCGAAAGTTGATTCGACATAGAAAGTGTATATGTTTTTAAGCAACGAATATAATAAATAATATTATAAATATAATAAATAATATCTATAAATAAATAATATTGAACAAACACTAATTTACTTAAATAAAACAAAATTAAAAATAAAATAAACTATTTAAAAATTTTTCTTTATAAAAATAGTTATATATTTCTATGTTCGAAATTTCAAGTTTTAAATCAAAAATGTAATTGAAACCATTGGAATATTTTTCGGTTAACCATATTTCATTTACTTTATTAATAAAAGAAATTAAAACAAAATATCACCGAAAGGGAAATTTGTTTCAATTGATTTGTTGCAAGAAATCTTTTCAGATAAAAAACTGTTTAGATTTTATCTATTGAGAATTTTCCCATGGAAATTTTATTAATCTTATCTCGAATTACTCACAAATTTAATGAGGAATAAAATTTGATGGTAACTTTATAAATTAAACAAGTCATTAAAAAAGTTTCTTTTAATATTTTATTTCTCTAAAAATATTAATATTCTTTAATGTTTGTAGAGGTAAATTTGTTATATATTGGTTATTTTTTTCTACTCTTCTTCTTCTTTTTTTCTTCTTATTGTTATTACTATTATTATTATTACTATTATTATTATTATTATCATTATTATTATTTTCATTATTATTATTATTATTATTATTATTATTATTATTATTATTATTATTATTATTATTATTATTATTATTATTATTATTATTATTATTATTATTATTATTATTATTATTGTTGAGGTCCGTAAATTAAAATAAATTTAAATGAAAATTAGGTTAATAATTTAAATAAAAAGTAAGTGAAGAGAAAAGACAAATAAAAGCGGGATCATGCACAGAATCGATAGTAAAGGAAAGTGTGATGGAAGCAGTATTAGAAAATGCCAGAAGCAATTACGAAAGGCAAGAATCTGGAAATCCGAGAAAAATCAATAAATGGTAAAATCATCGAAATCGAATGGGGAAAACGGTGAGGGGGTCTCGATGATCCTGGGATTTTCAATACAAAAAAAATTTTTTCAATACAAAAATCCGACTACCACTAAAAAGCATGGTAATTTAAGGTCTCAGGATATTTTCAATACAAAAATCCGACTATCAATAAAAGAGCATGGATTTTTCGAATTAAATTAAGGTGAGTCTCCTTGGTCCTGAGAAAAAGGTGGTCTACACTAAAAAACGTGGTAAATTTTTCAATTAAAGTAAATAATGGTCCTAAAAAAATTAAATTACAGTAAATAATGGTCCAAATTTTTCAAATACAGTAAATTATGGTCCTAAAAAATTAAATTACAGTAAATTATGGTCCAAATTTTTCAATTACAGTAAATTATGGTCCTAAAAAATTAAATTACAGTAAATTATGGTCAAAATTTTTCAATTAAAGTAAATAATGGTCCTAAAAAATTAAATTAAAGTAAATTAAGGTCCAAATTTTAAAATTAAGTAATCAATGGTCAAAAATTTTAAATTAAAGTTAAATAAGTAAATTAAAGTAATAATTTTTAAATAAGTAAATTAAAGTAAGATTTTAAAATTTATTAACAAAATAATAGAAGGTGTTTGAGAATTGAAATTTTTTAATGAAAATTTTTATGAAATAATTTTTTAAGTAATTTTTAATAGAAATTTTTATGGAATAATTTTTTAAGTAATTTTTAATGGAAATTTTTATGAAATAATTTTTTAAGTTAATTTTTAATGGAAATTTTTATGAAATATTTTTCAATGATAATTTTAGATGAAAATTTAAATGGAAAATTTTTTAAGTTAATTTTTATGAAATATTTTTCAAAGACAAATTTTAATAATAATTCAACAACAAACCAACAACTTAGTACCAACATGTATTTACAACCAGATACCTACAACTAGTTACTAACAACCAGTTACCTGATACCAACTACTCACAACCCACAACAACCAGCTAACAACTAGCTACCAAGTACTAACAACCACCATCAACGAGGTACTAAGCCTTAATTACCAACTACTAAGTACCTACAACTAGTTACTAACAACCAGTTACCTGCTACCAAGTACTTACAACTAGATACCACGTACTAAATAACTCTCAAACAACCAAGTACCTACAACAAATTACCAGATACCAAGTACCTACAACTAGTTACTAACAACCAGTTACCTGATACTAAGTACCTACAACCACCTACCAAGTACTAACAACCAAAAACAAGCAACCAACTAGGTACCAAGTACTTACAACCGTCAACAACCAGGTACTAAACATTATTAACCAACTACTAAGTACTAACAACATGTTACCTGCTACCAAGTACTTACAACTAGTTACTAACAACTAGTTACCTGATACTAAGTACCTACAACCACCTATCCATTAACTAGTTACTAAGTACTATTAAACAGCTACCACCTACCAAGTACTAACAACCAACAACTAAGCATTATCAACCAAGTACTTACAACTAGTCACTAACAACTAGTTACCTGATACTAAGTACCTACAACCACCTACCCATTAACTAGCTACTAGATACTAACAACTAGTTACCTGATACTAAGTACCTACAACCACCTACCCATTAACTAGCTACAACCAGATACCTACAACAAACTACCAAGTACTAACAACCAACAACTAAGCATTATCAACCAAGTACTAACAACTAGATACCAAGTACTAAGCACTGTCAACTAGATACCAAACACTTACAACCAGATGACCACATGAAATTATTAGTTAAATATGAAAATAAGGGTTATATTTAGTTGTTAAGTAAATTATGGTGTAAAATTAAGTAATAAAGAATAATTAGGTAAATTAGGGATAAATTAAGGAAAATTAAGGTTCAAAATTTAAAATTAAGTAACCAATGGTCCAAATTTTAAATTAAAGCTAAAGGAGTAAATTAAAGTAATAATTTTTAAATAAGTAATGTAATAAGTAAATTAAACTAAGATTTTTAAATTTATTATCAAAAGATTGAATAACCACCAACTTTTTTGAGAAATGTAATTTTTAATGAAAATTTAAATGGAAATTTTTTTTAAGTTAATTTCAATGAAATAATAATAATAATAATAATAATAATAATAATAATAATAATAATAATAATAATAATAATAATAATAATAATAATAATAATAATAATAATAATAATTCAACAATCAGTTACCAACAACCAGATACTAAATATTTTTCACTATGTGCTAAGAAATAAGTTTCAAATACTTACAACATGATACCATGTACTAACTAACTCTCAAACAACTAGATACCTACAAAAACCTACTAAATATTCTTCATTGTATTTTATGAAATGCATTTTAAATTAATTTTTTATCTGTCTTCAAAAATATGTTTAATTACAATCAATAGAAATCCTTTTCAAATTTAACAAAAATGTTGATTTTCATCAAAAACCACAACTTAATCACTTTAAAACACTACGTGAAATTCAAAATAATTTAAATTACAATGAAAGACTAATGAATTCTAATTTACAAAACATTCTTCTTTTAAATGATAACTTATTATTGCAAAGTAAAAATCGCATTCAATAAATACTTATTGTTGATCAGTTTTATTATATATACTCTTAGTCTATCCGACAGGATGTTTTGACCCCCTAAGGGTACTGGTCATAAAGGTACTGGTCGTAAGGGTACTGGTCGTAAGGGTATTAGTCGTAAAGGTACTGGTCGTAAGGATATTGCTAACACTCAACCACCACCTACCCATTAACTAGCTACAACCAGCTAACAACTAGATACCAAGTACTTATAACAAACAACAACCAGGTACTAAGCATTATTAACCTACAACTATATAACAACAATCAGTAAACAACACTGTACCAACTACCAAATACAAGATACCAACAACTAGATACCAACAATCAACTAACCACACATAAAAATAATAGCAATTAAATACAAAATATTCTTCATCACATACACTATCTTCTTATCAAAATCTAAAAAGTCAACCAACTACTTACAACCAACAACTATGTATTAACAAATTGATCTTTAAAAGCAAATACTCATCACTTGAAAAATTGGATGAAAAATTATTTGAACTCAAGGCATCAATAACTTGGTAAAAATTGATTAAATAATTGTAAAAATTTAAATTATTCAAAATAAATGTCATAAAAATTTAATTAATGGACAAGAAAGAATGCTAATCATTAATCATCCAGTAAATAAAAAAAAATACTGATCATTCAAGTTGAATCAACTGATTTAGATTGAATAAATTAATTGAAATAAAATTAATTTTAATTAGTTTTTTTAAAAGTAATACATGTACTCAAAATGATTGACTGAATGCTCAAAATATTCAAAGAATTCAGTAGAAATTCATTACAATTATCAATGTCATCAATCTAAAATAAAAATAATTATCATTAAATTCCAAAAGAGACTAGTTAGTTAATGATAACATCTAATAAACCAGTAAATTCATTTAAATGACAATAATTGGTATATCCAAGTGTATTCTCCAATAAAAACATCTAAAAAGCATCAAATTTCCCCCAAATATATCAATATTTAAAGATTGGTATCTTATCGATAAGTACTTGTTAAAGATCATATATTCACCTCAAACTAACAAGATTCCTTAAAATCCCCTTAAATGACTATATTTCTACCCTTAATCCATATTATTACAAATATTTCACTAAAATCATCTAAAAAGCATTAAATTTCCCTGAAATATCTCTATCTTTAAAGATTAGTATTTTATCGATAAATATCCTTAAAAGGTTATATATTTACCTCAGACTAATAAGATTGCTTAAAATCCCCTTTAAATGACTATAATTCTAACTTTAATTCATGTTATCACGAATATTTCCCTATAAAACATGTAAAATAATTTGGTCATTAACCCTAAATAATTTATAAAATCTAATGATAAAACCGGTTATAATAAAATTTTTGTAAATCACTGTACTCGAAATTTAAAATAAATATAACTGACTAGGTCCCATTGAAAGATTAAATTTATTCATTCAATTAAATAAATTTATTCAAATGGTCAACTTTTGTCGTTGTCCGTCTAAATAAAGATGAAAATAATTTAAAGTTGATATCAATCCCAATTATCTGTAAAGATTTCATTGTCAAAACCAAGTAAATCGATCATTATCCCTACTTAATAAACATTGTTCTAAAACATAAATCTAAATTAATATACAATGAATTAATCACAACCTAATAAAACGATATAACTGACTAATTGACATTTCCCTTAAAACATTGATATTTTACCAACAGCATACTTAAAAAATCATATATTCCCATTTTAACCCATCTCTCATTAAATTTAACCGACTATATCTCCCTTACAATGATATATTCCCATCTTAACCCATCCTTCATTAAATTTAACCGACTATATCCCATCAAAAGATCATATTTTCCCATCTAAACCGATCTCTCATTAAATCTAACGGACAATATCGCATCTTATCCGATCTCTCACCAAATATTTCTACCCTTTTAAACATCTATCCGATTATATCCCTTAGTTTCCCTAAAGATTCCACCCACTTGAACCCTTTAATATATATCAATCCTCTTAATATCCTTAGAGAACTTCAAAAATATGACTTTTCATAAACTGTTAAAGACACCAGGCATTCTTCCATTGAAATAATTTAGAAGCTAAATAATAAGAGCCCACTAACCAATCAAAATCATGGAAGGGTAGGGAAAAATATATATTACGTTGCGGTATTTTAAAATTAAAATTTATTTTAAAAACACATTTTGACGCTAAAGTCGACTTATGTAACACACATAATAAACTGATTATTTCCTACAAATATTTCACCCATCAAATACCTAACTGGAGATGATATATATTGGATTGATCATAATTCTTCAGCTATTCAACCAATCATTTTCAAGCACTTGCAGCAAACTAAATTTCAGTATTCTACAATAATTATCAAGTAAATTTAAAGTCCCTGATAAAGTTAGCTTGTGTTTTTTAAAGTTCATCAATGAGTAAATATTCTTAGAAAATTATTGAAAAAAATTATCTAGTCAAATATATTACAAAGTTATCATCAAAAATTTATTCTATCACTTAATTATTAACCTAATTGTTAATGAAATTAATTTTTATTTAAAAACTATTCAATAAAATACAATTAATTATCAAGAAATTAATTAAATTTATCAATTAAATTTATCACCATTAAAACTTTTAATCAGTCAACATGAAATTCTTAGAAAATTATTCAATATCCTCATAAAAATTTATCCTATCACTTGATTATTGTACAAACTTTAATTATTAACCTCATTGAAAATAAATTTTTATTTAAAATTATCAAGAAATTAATTAAATTTATCTTAGAATTAGCATTAAATTATTAAAAATTCACGAAAATGATAGATATCCTCAAAAATTACAGATATTCACAAAAATGATAGAAATCCGCAAAAATAATAGAAAATTACAAAAATAATGGAAATTCACAAGAATGATAAAAATCCACAAAAATGATAAAAATTCACAAAAATGATAGAAGTTCATAAAAATTATAGAAATTTACTTGAATATTTACTAAAACCATCAACTCTAAAAATTATCAATGAATGCCTTAAACATCAAATTTGTCTAAATAATCATTCAAATAAAACTATTAAATACCTTTACGACTAATACACTTACGACATGTTGAATGTGAGTAGTACCCTTGTGAGCAATAACCATAGGGAACAGAATATTTTGTCGGATAAACTCAGAGTATATATTAATTAACTCATTCAAATTTTTCATTGAATCAGTAAAATTATCATAAATTTCGATAAAAATTCTAAAGGGGTAAGCAATGTAAAATGTAAAGAGAAATATTCTTTAAACTTTGATAAAATTAACAATGAAGGTGGTAAGAATCTTCATTAAAGTGAGGAAATTATTCATTACTCGATGATAAATTCAAATGGGTGAAAATAATTGGTAGAATAATTCATTAATGGATCATTGAATGGGCATAGATAAGATGAAGGTTGATAAGAATGCAAATATATTAATTGAATTTATTTAAAATTATTTCATAAAATTCAAAAATTTAATAAAAAAAATCTTAAAAAAAATATCTGTGGGGAATAATTAATGGAAAATCAGGGGAATATAGGTGAATAATTAATGGAAAATTGGGAGGATATAAGTGAATAATTAATGGAAAATTGGGGGGATATAAGTGATTAAATAGTGGAAAATCCGGGGGATATAAGTGATAATAATTAGTGGAAAATAGAGAATCGAGGGAATATAAGTGAGAAGGATATTAATTTAAACTAGTTTATTACATATCAAGCCGCGTCTATTTTATTACATAACAAGCTGTGAATGGTATTTCACCATAATTTTACCAACATTTACCTAGTATATAATTTAATTTTTATTGTATTTTTAAATTGTATATATTTTCAATATCATTCTACTTTTTTTTACAATAATAAGTTTAAAAAGTATATAATGATTAATAAATTAATATCTTGTTAACATTTATTTGAGAATTTTAAAAAACTTTACTTAAAATTAGTGAAGTATTTAATTTAATTTTGATTTAATTTTTAAGACAAATATTTGAGTATTACATTTAAATTATTTTGGTTGATAATTGTTTTATTTTATTTTTATGATAATTGCTTTCGAAATATTTAATGTAAAATAGTAAATTTAATAAAAAATAGAATACAATATTAAAGGACTTTTTAAAAAAAAAATTACTTTCTATTACCTAATTCCATCATTAAGTTTAAAAAGTCTATAACTGTTAATAAATCAATTTCTTATTTACATTTACTTATAAAATTTATATTTTTAAATTTAGTGTAAAGTATTTAATTTAAATTGTATTTTATAAAAGTCATCTATTTGAATATTTATCTTATTTTGATTAAAAAAAGGTTAATATAATTAATAATATGATAATTGTTTTTGAAATATTTAACGTAAAATAATAAAATTATTAATAAATTGCTATTATTACAATATTAAAGGACTTATACAACAAAAACATGCCTCCATTACGCTTAAACCATTAGAAAAACAACTGAAAACTTATACTTTTATAGTATTTTAACCCTATATTTTGAAAACAATCACCCTTAATGGCTCTAACTGTTTAATCTTTAAAGTCTCATAAACATAAAGAGAATAGAAAAGAAAATGGTATTATGAAAAAGTTAGAGGACTATTTTGGTTAGGGATATAAACACACTACTTGAGGATGTCAACTAGCAAGTTGCTATTTGACTAATTTATAATTTTATAAATCTTAATCTTGATGTCTTGAAGAATAAAAAATTTTATGAAAATAGTAAAACTGCTCTGAGAGGACAGTGGTATTTTTTTTTTCACTGTCCTCTCAACAGTTTTTTTGATCCGGATCATTTTTTTATTCAACCTCTTTCGTTTATCAAATCTCTTCCAATATACAAGCTGGCCAGACTCATACATCAGAATCAATTCGATAATAGCAGCACACCTTATTATTCGCTTCTCGCTCGAACACGATTTCATCGGCGTTTTAAGCGTGCTGCTCGAAAGTACAAATGAATTCGAAAGTGAATCCGAAAGAGGTCCGAAAACAACTGAGAAATAAATGTGCACATTATAGAATCGATCCGGGGGTGTTCGAAAGACTGGTGGCGATAATTACCGGTTCGCCACCACACCCGTTTCAATATTTTTTTTTTCATATTTATGTTTAAAAATTAATTAATTAATAAAAAAATAAAATAAAATAAAATAAATAAAATAAAATATACAACTGTTTTATAAATTTAAGATACCCACACCATTTTCAATATTATTTTTAAAATTTTTAATATTATTTTATGTTGAAAAAAAACTAACCGTAGTTAGGATTTGAACCACTGTGCCAGTCTAGCCCACTGCGCTATCGGGCTTTGGATTTTTGTCATTTTTTAAATTTTTATTATAAAAATGAATAATATAAATCTCAAAATACAAGAAAAAAATAAATTAAATCTTGATTATAATAAAGAATTTACTCATGAAATCAAGAAAAATGATGTACTTAAAATATCTCCAACTTCAGGATCTATTGCAAACTTAAATCGTAGGGGTGATATAGTTTTTCAATCTCTTCAAACATCAAACCCAATAGATATTTGTAATGCCAAATTATATTATAAAATTGAATTAGAAATTGAAGCAAACAAAGATATAACCCTAGAAAATAATTTCTTTCCAAATTTATTCTCCAACATGAGATTAAAACTAGGATCATCAGAAATTGAAACTGTTTTGCATCCAGGAGTATATTCTACAATGTTAAATTTTATTTTAACTGGTTGTGATTATAAAAACGAATATGGTGAATTAACAGGTTGGATTCCTGATGTTAATAAAGGGGATTTAGATAAAGATGGTTTAGATATAAATTATGGTTACCATAAAAGAGCTGAACTTTATAAATCTAAAAAATTTGAAGGTTATTTTGAATTAAAACACTTATTTGGATTCCTTCAAAATTATAACCGTGTACTTCATAATGTTTTTATAGAACTCATCTGTAATAGAGTAGAAGGTGATAAAAGATTGTTCTATGGAGCTGCAGATACAAAAGCTAAATTAAAATTATCAACACTTGAATTGCATATACCTGAATGGACATTAAATCCACATTCTGAAATCAAACTCCTTGAAAGATTAAATTCCAACAAGTCTATAAATGTAAATTATTTAAATAGAATCTGTAGTGAATTTAGTATGACAGAGGGTTCAACATATTCCATAAAGGTAGCAAATTTAGCATACCGACCAAGATATATCTTGATTGGATTCAAAGAAACAGATCCATCATTTCAAAAAATTAACAATCTATTTATTCAAAAGATTGAAAATGATAATTTAAAAACAATCCAAATTCAATTAAATAGTTCTTATTATCCAATAAATAGAATGGAATTTAATATTGAAAATAATGAAAACATATTCCCATATCTAAATTATATTGAAACATGTTATGATTTCAAAGTTGAACCTCAATTAAGTTTAGAAGATTTCAAAAATTTATATTCTATATTTTGTATAAATGTATCAGACCAAGATGATCGCCTAGCCATAAATAATGTTGATGTTACACTTCATGTAACAAAGGATTCTAATTTTAAAGCTAAAGTATATACATTAATATTAGAAGAAAAGAAAATAGAAATGAAATTATATGGTGGAAAGATTTCAATTATTGAAAATGTTAGGGGAGATTCTTGATATAATCCCTGATATTTTAACATTTTAAAATGTCTTTAAATAAACCCTATTGGAGATGCGAAACTTGTAATTGTCAAGTTACAAAACACCATAAAGCAAGTCATTTAAAAACTAAAAAACATACAGGAGGCGACCTAATTCCACGAGCTGGAGGCGATTTGCAATCTTCAAAAACAACATCTTCAATATTAAAACCTTTTACTACAGAAAAATATCCAGGTGAAAGGCATTTATTTAAACACAACTATAACGGACCAGGAACACGTCTAGATATTAGATTAGATGAAAATAATAATCCCAAACAAGGAGAAGAACCAATAAATAGAATCGACCAAGCAGCTTTAAAACATGACATTGCATACAACTCAGAAGATCTTAGAGATAGACATGTTGCAGATGTGAATTTAATACATGATTTAAATAATATCCAAAATCCATCTACCCAAGAAAAGATTCAAAGAGCTCTAGTTAAATTAGCAATGAAAGGTAAGATTTTTATAGGAGCAGGACTTGCTAGGAAAGCAAAAGATGTTGCTAATAAAAAGATTATTGAACAAGCAGAGATTGAAAAACACCTCGAGAATACATCCAAGACTAGTTTATTAACCCCAACAGAATCACAAATAAAATATGCTAATGAATTACACCATGAATTTAGAAAAAATAAAAAATATTTAAAAGTTCAAGTAAATGAAAAAGATCAAACATGGTCTGCTGATTTAGTCTTTATGCCAACCAAATCATCAGACCCTGAAAAATATAAAATAATTTTAACTGTAATAGATTTATATACAAGATTTGCTTTTGCAAGATGTTTAGAAAATAAAACAGGATATTCTATTACAGAAGCATTTGAAAATATATTTGAAGAATATCAAAGAATTCCAAAATATTTATGATGTGATAAAGGAACAGAATTTTATAACAAAGTTTTTACAAAGTTTTTAAATGAAAATGATATTAAATTATATTCAACAGAAAACGAAGGAAAAGCAGTCGTAGTTGAAAGATTAAATAGAACATTAAAAAATAAAATGTGGAAATATTTTACTGCTATTGGAAAACAAAAATGGAACAATGAATTGTTACAAAAGATTGTAAATGAATATAATAATGATGTACATAGTTCTATAAAATCAACACCTTTAAATGCTTCCTTGAATCCTGAAACCATTAAAGTGGTAAATATTGAAAATGATGTTATTGAAAAACCAAAGTTTAAAATTGGTGACCGAGTAAGAATATTTAAATATAAAAATAAATTTGAAAAAGGATTCACAGCAAAATGGACAAATGAAATTTTTATTATAAATAAAATACATTATACAACTCCAATAACATATAGCATCATTGATTTAAATAATGAAAAAATATTAGGTAGATTTTATAATAATGAGTTACAGAAAACAGATTTCTGAACTATAGAAACAAGCTTAAAACAAACTTTTCCATATTTCAGCTTCTTCTCTATCCAAATAAATATAATTATATTTTTCTTTCCAATGATTATCAACAAACATATCAAACATATTCTTATCAGGTTCAACATTTGAAAATAAATCATTATAAATCATATTCTTATCACGGCGATCTAATTTAAAAAATATAAAACAATTGGAATTATTTCTTATTGAATTTTTATCTAAAGCATAATAAGTTTGAGATATATAAATAACATTACAATTATTATGTCTTCCTCTTGTAAAGTAACTCTTTTGAATCTCTTGATTTTTCATGTTGACAACATCATCAAATATAACTAGATTCTTTTTATCTTTAGGAAGTAAATCACAATGTAAAACATCTTCAGGTTTATTAGAGAATAAAACTTGAATTGCCTCCTGCCCTTCTTCACAAATATAATCATTTTTATTACTAATATCTGATTCTAAAATCATTTTCCTTATACCAATCAACCATATCACAAGGTTGAAAAACTTCTTCAGGACATCTATGTTGATTTTTAAAAATATCAATTATTGCTTTTTTAGTTAATTTATTTTCAAATCCACATTTCAAAAGTTGTAATTCTGGTTGATTTATGGTTGTAGAATAAAAGATTAAATTATTATAATCTAAAAAATCTTCTTCAAGTAACATTCTCAAAACAACTACATTCTTTCCACATCCAGAAGAACCAACAATTAATAATTTAAAATTATCAGGAAATACTTTATTATTAAATTTACTCTTATGTCTATTTAAAATTGGTTTCCAAATATCCATTTTGTTTATTATAAAATGACAACTGTGGAACCTTCGAGAGAATCTTTGCAAGAATTAATAAATTCAAATAAAAATAAATCAGTAGTAATTGATGGTAAAAAATATTTTATTGGAAAACATGTAAAAGAACAAGTTAAAGAACGTATTAGAGAAGGTGGCATTCTTCCATTAGCTGCTTTAATACCTGCAATCATTGCTGGTTTATCAGGTGCTGCTGGAATAGCTGGAGGAATTGCAACTACAGTTCAAAAGGCTAAAGAATCTCAAAAGACAGACCTAGAAAAAGAAAAACTACAAACTGAAATCGATTCAATGAAGAAGGTAGGGCAAGCTAAAGGGGGAGTGTCCGTTGGAAAGGGTCTCTAAAGCTAAACAAATTATGAATACTAAATTTAATACAATATATAATATAATAAATGAGATGATTACATCATTTAATAAAAGAATTTCAAATTTAGAGTCTCATGGAACACACATTAACACCACACATAGTATTAGAAAAAGAGCTGCTGAATTAGAACAGAATAAAACATTATTACCCCATACATATAAACATTTTATAGAACCAAGGTTAATAACAACAAACAGTAAAGAATGGGGTGTTTTTATGGTTGTAAAGATTATTGATCCTTATTTCTTTTTATTTGATGATGATAATGAAAGAATGAAATGGTTTGTGAAATGTGATTATAATAGTAAGCTTGAAAAGGGTGATGTTATAATGACTAGTTATGATTTACCACACGGAGATTGGTATGTTAATACTCATTCACATGGACTACATAAAGTTAAAAGTAAGAATATTCAACATTCTCCATTGTTTTCCCAAAGACTGAATTGTTTAAAAGTTTATAATTATTATCTTTAAAAAGGTTACCTTCTCTTTTTGCAATGTTTCGGCACCTAATGTTCTCCTCGATAGCTTTCATGAATGGAGCTTGTTTAAATCTTATGACACTATGAACTTTTTTTAATATCATACCTCGTGAAAGATAAAATTGGAGGAGTCTATAGTGACAAAGATAATAAGTACGATCTGTTTGATCACAAAGAAGTTTCATTGTTGGAGGTTTATCTTGTGAGATTTGCCATTCAGAAAGTTCGTTGATATCAATCTTTCTTCTTACAGGAGCTAAAGGGAAATATCTTGTTCCTGATTTTATATCATCTGGATATAATAAGTCACATTCTACAAAGTAACTTATTGGAGAATCTTTAGGAGTTGAAAGTATTTCTTTTACAAGAGTCTTTAATGATTCTTCTGACGAATCTTCAGAGTATATTTCATGAAAGTCACTCATTGGTAAATATTGAGTCATAATTCCTGAATATAAAGCTGTTGCATCTATATAAAGTATAAATAAAGGATTTTTCATTGTTTCTAATAATTCTTTTAATTCCTCATTGTTAAGTTTTATATAAGGATCAGAGGTCTTTGAAAGCATTCTGCTAGTAGTTATTGCATTTCTAGCTTTTATTTCTCGATTACCCATTACTGAAGAGACTCCTCCTCTAATGTTTGTTTTAATTTGATTAAACATATCGAGGTTAGTTAAAAGATCTATAATTTTATCAGATTCTTCCATATCTGAAGTTCAAATTGTATATAATAAAGTATCCCAAGCTAAAGAAGGAGCTGTTATATAATTGTAAGGTTTAAGAACAAAAGAGTTTGTAAATTCTTCAAAGCAATCTGCTAGAATATAAACATCTAGGGATAAGTACATATTTGTATAGTCTCCTAAAGTTTTACACTTGAATAATTCCCACATTTTATTTGCTCGAGAATATTCTTGATCTGTAATATGATATTTTTGAAGTTGTGAAGAGAAATCTTCTTGGCTAGGAAGACTTGTTTCATTATATTTTTCAAACGAGTCAACATAGTCATAAGGATATATTCCTTTTGCTAAGCATGTAGGATATTCTTCTGGAGGAATATTATTTTTTTCCAAGAATTCTCGAGCGATTTTAAATTTTTCTGGTTTCATTGTTTTTGCTATTGCATCTAGAGACATTTGGAAAAAGTTTAACGAGTCTATAAATTTTAATTTTCCATATTCTACTGATTTATATTTTTCCTTTGTAAGTCCTATAACTTTGAAAGAGTTTTTAGCATTTTCTGCTAATTGTTTAATAAATAGATGTATGTCATAACCAAAAAGATTATGAAATATAACAGGTACAAATTTAGGAGTATGACAATTAAGATTACAATTTTTATGGGCTGCTCCTCGATAATTATTTTCCTTTTTTAAATGATCATGATCGGGGACTTTTATATTTTTCGAAGATTGTAGTTGTCTTTCATGAAACATTCTTTGTTCTTCTTCTTCAATAGTTTCATTATTTGGAGGTTCCTCAAGGAGTTGATCCTCAAAGAGTTGATTCTCAAATGGTTGTTTACACATCCAACAATTTGAAGAATTTTCATATTCTTCCCATTGTTCAATTGAAAAATTTATTTCATATTTTGTTTTTAATACTTTAAATATTTCATGTTCTAGATCATTTATACTTTTAGTAAAATGATTTGAAACATCTTCTGAAGTTCCTTGAAATGTATATTCTCTAGATTCTATGAGTTCAGGATAATTACTTTTAAATAATAATTTATAAGCAGATGGTAATTGTTTAGTTTTTTTAACACTATTAGGTTTGTTTCTTTTTCTTAGAAAGGCTTTCATCCTCTCTGGTTTCATCTTCTCTCCTGAGGAGTTCCATGAATCCATGAGTTTATTTTTTTCTATTATTTTTAAATATTGTTTAACGATTTATAGATTCAAAGTCTCCATAAAGCACTCCTACTGTTTGTAGTAAATTTGAAAAGTTTTTAAAATGCATCTTGGGATCTTTAGGCATGTTAATTAAAGCTGGATCATCTTTTTCACAAAATCTTGTATGTTTAATCATAGAGTTTTTAGTTGTTGAATAATGAAGACATCTTTTACATGTTCCTCCTCCACTAGTTGGATTCTCTGGTGATGTAAAAGCTTGAAAGTTTTTTATTAAAACATAATGTTGATTATTTTGTTGTTCCAAGATTAAAAGATATATTTCTCTAGGGTTTTCGGTTCCACTATCAGAAATGTAAATTGGAATAATTTCTCTATTTTTAATATGTTCATAAATATTAATTTTAAGATTATTTAATTTTTCAAATTCTGGAATGTCTTCTAGTTTCATTGGATGTTTGAATCCTTTGGGAAATATTAATTCATTTTCATATTGTTTGTATTTTGAAACTCTTTGAGGGTTTGATTCTTGAGGATGTAAATGTGCAAGTATTGACCAGATGAAACATTTGTTATCATTATTCTGTATGTTTATAACATTTTTAGATTTAAAGGGTGTACGAATATAAGATTTAGGATTGGGTGGTAATCCTCTCCAATAATCAATCACTAAAGTTTGGAAAGAGTTGAATACTAAGTTTGAATCTCCTAATTCATTTTCTACTTCCTCTTGTTTTGCTTCTGCTACTTTAATTATTTCTTTGATGGTTTTATCAAATCCTTAAGTTGAAAATAAATATTTAAAAGGTATTCCAATTTCAACATCTAAGGGTGTTGTCTTTTCTTCTGCTCCTCGCCAGTATTTTGCTTTGATTATAATTTTATATTTTATAACATTATACCTTGTCGGTTTATAATTTTTTAAAGCTTCAGTGAAAGAATTTTTAATATTTTTTTTATTTTTATTTATATATTCTCCAGGAGTTGCAGGTCCATTAATTTTTAATTGAAATTCATCTATATGATTAAAATTATCCCAGTTATATTTTTCTCTTTCAACATGATCAGGTTCTCCTTCTGAATGACATTCCTCATCGTCAGAATTTTGTTTTTTATTTTTACATTCTTTTATATGTTCTAAATAATAGAAATTTAGTTTTGTTGAAAGGTTACAATGAGGACATGTAAATATTTCTCTATTTTTCCCAATACAATTTTCAAAATGTTTATTATATCCAGAATGTAGAAATCTTTCTTTACATTTAGGACAAAGTTTTGAATTTGTATCATTAAGATTATTTTCTTTTAATAAATGAGCTTTCGATTTTAAGTGAGAAATTAATCCAGTTTTATTTTTAAAAACTTTATTACAAATATTACAATTCATTTTTAGAAAAAAACTTTTTATTGGATATCCTGTTTTTATTTATTTTTTAATTTTATATATTATTCATTTTCATAATGTGACAGTCTAATTTTTAGAATTTTATAAATAAAATCCAAAGCCCGATAGCGCAGTGGGCTAGACTGGCACAGTGGTTCAAATCCTAACTACGGTTAGTTTTTTTTCAACATAAAATAATATTAAAAATTTTAAAAATAATATCGAAAATGGTGTGGGTATCTTAAATTTATAAAACAGTTGTATATTTTATTTTATTTATTTTATTTATTTTATTTTATTTTATTTTATTTTTTTATTAATTAATTAATTTTTAAACATAAATATGAAAAAAAAAAATATTGAAACGGGTGTGGTGGCGAACCGGTAATTATCGCCATCAGTCTTTCGAACACCCCCGGATCGATTCTATAATGTGCACATTTATTTCTCAGTTGTTTTCGGACCTCTTTCGGATTCACTTTCGAATTCATTTGTACTTTTGAGCAGCACGCTTAAAACGCCGATGAAATCGTGTTCGAGCGAGAAGCGAATAATAAGGTGTGCTGCTATTATCGAATTGATTCTGATGTATGAGTCTGGCCAGCTTGTATATTGGAAGAGATTTGATAAACGAAAGAGGTTGAATAAAAAAATGATCCGGATCAAAAAAACTGTTGAGAGGACAGTGAAAAAAAAATACCACTGTCCTCTCAGAGCAGTTTTACTATTTTCATAAAATTTTTTATTCTTCAAGACATCAAGATTAAGATTTATAAAATTATAAATTAGTCAAATAGCAACTTGCTAGTTGACATCCTCAAGTAGTGTGTTTATATCCCTAACCAAAATAGTCCTCTAACTTTTTCATAATACCATTTTCTTTTCTATTCTCTTTATGTTTATGAGACTTTAAAGATTAAAACAGTTAGAGCCATTAAGGGTGGTTGTTTTCAATATATAGGGTTAAAATACTATAAAAGTATAAGTTTTCGGTTGTTTTTCTAATGGTTTAAGCGTAATGGAGGCATGTTTTGTTGGGAGGGCTGTTTTGGTTAGGGATATAAACACACTACTTTCACAGCTTGTTATGTAATAAAATAGACGCGGCTTGATATGTAATAAACTAGTTTAAATTAATATCCTTCTCACTTATATTCCCTCGATTCTCTATTTTCCACTAATTATTATCACTTATATCCCCCGGATTTTCCACTATTTAATCACTTATATCCCCCCAATTTTCCATTAATTATTCACTTATATCCTCCCAATTTTCCATTAATTATTCACCTATATTCCCCTGATTTTCCATTAATTATTCCCCACAGATATTTCTTTTAAGATTTTTTTCATTAAATTTTTGAATTTTATGAAATAATTTTAAATAAATTCAATTAATATATTTGCATTCTTATCAACCTTCATCTTGTCTATGCCCATTCAATGATCCATTAATGAATTATTCTACCAATTATTTTCACCCATTTGAATTTATCATCGAGTAATGAATAATTTCCTAACTTTAATGAAGATTCTTACCACCTTCATTGTTAATTTTATCAAAGTTTAAAGAATATTTCTCTTTACATTTTACATTGCTTACCACTTTAGAATTTTTTTCGAAATTTATGATAATTTTACTGATTCAATGAAAAATTTGAATGAGTTAATTAATATATACTCTGAGTTTATTCGACAAAATATTCTGTTCCCCTATGGTTATTGCTCACAAGGGTACTACTCACATTCAACATGTCGTAAGTGTATTAGTTCGTAAAGGTATTTAATGGTTTTATTTGAATGATTATTTAGACAAATTTGATGTTTAAGGCATTCATTGATAATTTTTAGAGTTGATGGTTTTAGTAAATATTCAAGTAAATTTCTATAATTTTTATGAACTTCTATCATTCTTGTGAATTTCCATTATTTTTGTAATTTTCTATTATTTTTGCGGATTTCTATCATTTTTGTGAATATCTGTAATTTTTGAGGATATCTATCATTTTCGTGAATTTTTAATAATTTAATGCTAATTCTAAGATAAATTTAATTAATTTCTTGATAATTTTAAATAAAAATTTATTTTCAATGAGGTTAATAATTAAAGTTTGTACAATAATCAAGTGATAGGATAAATTTTTATGAGGATATTGAATAATTTTCTAAGAATTTCATGTTGACTGATTAAAAGTTTTAATGGTGATAAATTTAATTGATAAATTTAATTAATTTCTTGATAATTAATTGTATTTTATTGAATAGTTTTTAAATAAAAATTAATTTCATTAACAATTAGGTTAATAATTAAGTGATAGAATAAATTTTTGATGATAACTTTGTAATATATTTGACTAGATAATTTTTTTCAATAATTTTCTAAGAATATTTACTCATTGATGAACTTTAAAAAACACAAGCTAACTTTATCAGGGACTTTAAATTTACTTGATAATTATTGTAGAATACTGAAATTTAGTTTGCTGCAAGTGCTTGAAAATGATTGGTTGAATAGCTGAAGAATTATGATCAATCCAATATATATCATCTCCAGTTAGGTATTTGATGGGTGAAATATTTGTAGGAAATAATCAGTTTATTATGTGTGTTACATAAGTCGACTTTAGCGTCAAAATGTGTTTTTAAAATAAATTTTAATTTTAAAATACCGCAACGTAATATATATTTTTCCCTACCCTTCCATGATTTTGATTGGTTAGTGGGCTCTTATTATTTAGCTTCTAAATTATTTCAATTGAAGAATGCCTGGTGTCTTTAACAGTTTATGAAAAGTCATATTTTTGAAGTTCTCTAAGGATATTAAGAGGATTGATATATATTAAAGGGTTCAAGTGGGTGGAATCTTTAGGGAAACTAAGGGATATAATCGGATAGATGTTTAAAAGGGTAGAAATATTTGGTGAGAGATCGGATAAGATGCGATATTGTCCGTTAGATTTAATGAGAGATCGGTTTATATGGGAAAATATGATCTTTTGATGGGATATAGTCGGTTAAATTTAATGAAGGATGGGTTAAGATGGGAATATATCATTGTAAGGGAGATATAGTCGGTTAAATTTAATGAGAGATGGGTTAAAATGGGAATATATGATTTTTTAAGTATGCTGTTGGTAAAATATCAATGTTTTAAGGGAAATGTCAATTAGTCAGTTATATCGTTTTATTAGGTTGTGATTAATTTATTGTATATTAATTTAGATTTATGTTTTAGAACAATGTTTATTAAGTAGGGATAATGATCGATTTACTTGGTTTTGACAATGAAATCTTTACAGATAATTGGGATTGATATCAACTTTAAATTATTTTCATCTTTATTTAGACGGACAACGACAAAAGTTGACCATTTGAAGAAATTTATTTAATTGAATGAATAAATTTAATCTTTCAATGGGACCTAGTCAGTTATATTTATTTTAAATTTCGAGTACAGTGATTTACAAAAATTTACAGTGATTAACAAAAATTTTATTATAACTGGTTTTATCATTAGATTTTATAAATTATTTAGGGTTAATGACCAAATTATTTTACATGTTTTATAGGGAAATATTCGTGATAATATGAATTAAAGTTAGAATTATAGTCATTTAAAGGGGATTTTAAGCAATCTTATTAGTCTGAGGTAAATATATAACCTTTTAAGGATATTTATCGATAAAATACTAATCTTTAAAGATAGAGATATTTCTGGGAAATTTAATGCTTTTTAGATGATTTTAGTGAAATATTTGTAATAATATGGATTAAGGGTAGAAATATAGTCATTTAAGGGGATTTTAAGGAATCTTGTTAGTTTGAGGTGAATATATGATCTTTAACAAGTACTTATCGATAAGATACCAATCTTTAAATATTGATATATTTGGGGGAAATTTGATGCTTTTTAGATGTTTTTATTGGAGAATACACTTGGATATACCAATTATTGTCATTTAAATGAATTTACTGGTTTATTAGATGTTATCATTAACTAACTAGTCTCTTTTGGAATTTAAAGATAATTATTTTTATTGTAGATTGATGACATTGATAATTGTAATGAATTTCTACTGAATTCTTTGAATATTTTGAGCATTCAGTCAATCATTTTGAGTACATGTATTACTTTTAAAAAAAATAATTAAAATTAATTTTATTTCAATTAATTTATTCAATCTAAATCAGTTGATTCAACTTGAATGATCAGTATTTTTTTTTATTTACTGGATGATTAATGATTAGCATTCTTTCTTGTCCATTAATTAAATTTTTATGACATTTATTTTGAATAATTTAAATTTTTGCAATTATTTAATCAATTTTTACCTAGTTATTGATGCCTTGAATTCAATTAATTTTTCATCCAATTTTTCAAGTGATGAGTATTTGCTTTTAAAGTAGTTGGTAGTTGATATCTGATTGACTTTTTAGATTTTGATAAGAAGATAGTGTATGCGATGAAGAATGTTTTGTATTTAATTGCTATTATTTTTATATGTGGTTAGTTGATTGTTGGTACTAAGTTGTACTAAGTTACTTTAATTTACTTATTTAAAAAATTATTACTTTAATTTAATTTTTAGAACCTTAATTTACTTTAATTTAATTTTATAGGACCATAATTTACTTTACTTTAATTTTTAGAACCTAAATTTACTTTAATTTTAAAATTTGGACCATAATTTACTGTAATTTAATTTTTTAGGACCATAATTAACTTTAATTTAATTTTTTAGGACCATTATTTACTTTAATTTAAAAATTTGAACCTTAATTTAGTTATTTGAGCCCATTCATTACTTTAATTCAAAAATCTGAGCCCATAATTTACTTTAATTTTAAAATTTGGACCATAATTTACTGTAATTTAATTTTTTAGACCCATAATTTACTGTAATTTAATTTTTTAGACCCATAATTTACTGTAATTCAATTTTTAGACCCATAATTTGCTTTATTTTTAAAAATTTACCATGTTTTTTAGTATAGACCACCTTTTTCTATTGAAATTCTCAGGACCAAGGAGACCCACCTTAATTTAATTCGAAAAATCCATGCTTTTTTAGTGATAATCGGATTTTTGTATTGAAAATATTCGGAGACCTTAAATTGCCACTCTTTTTTAGTGTATACTGCCTTTTTGTATTGAAATTCTCAGGACCAAGGAGACCCACCTGAATTGACCTAGAAAAATCCATGCTTTTTTAGTGATAATCGGATTTTTGTATTGAAAATATCCTGAGACCTTAAATTACCATGCTTTTTTATTGAAGACCGCCTTTTTCTATTGAAAATATCCTGAGACCTTAAATTACCACTCTTTTTTAGTGTATACTGCCTTTTTGTATTGAAATTCTCAGGACCAAGGAGACCCACCTTAATTTAATTCGAAAAATCCATGCTTTTTTAGTGATAATCGGATTTTTGTATTGAAAATATCCTGAGACCTTAAATTACAATGCTTTTTTAATTTTTTAGGACCATTATTTACTTTATTTTAAAAATTTGACCCTTAATTTAGTTATTTGAGCCCATTCATTACTTTAATTCAAAAATCTGAGCCCATAATTTACTTTAATTCAAAAATTTGGACCATTATTTACTTTAATTGAAAAATTTACCAAGTTTTTTAGTGTAGACCACCTTTTTCTCAGGACCAAGGAGACTCACCTGAATTGAACTAGAAAAATCCATGCTTTTTTAGTGTAGACCACCTTTTTGTATTGAAGTTCTCAGGACCAAGGAGACCCACCTCACTATAGTCTGAAAAATCCTTGGCTTTTTTAGTGGTAGTCGGATTTTTGTATTGAAAATCCCAGGACCAAGGAGACCCCCTCACTATAGTGTGAAAATTCCATGCTTTTTTAGTGGTAGTCGGATTTTTGTATTGAAAAAATTTTTTTTGTATTGAAAATCCCAGGACCATCGTTTTTTGTATTGAAAAAATTTTTTTTTGTATTGAAAATCCCAGGACCATCGTTTTTGTATAGAAAAATTTTTTTGTATTGAAAATCCCAGGACCATCGTTTTTGTATGGAAAAAATTTTTTTGTATTGAAAATCCCAGGACCATCGAGACCCCCTCACTATAGTCTGAAAAATTGCGTAATCAAAAGTTGCAGCAAAAAATGTGAGTTGCAGCAAAAAAAAAGTTGCAGCAGACCCCCCCCCCCGGGGGGGTCATTGCTGCAGCGGGCCACTATCTACCTACTACCATATCATCCACAAACTGATGGATTAGTGGAACGATTTAATGGGACACTGATAAATATGATCTCATCATATGTGAATCGAAAACAGAAAGATTGGGACGACTTCATAAAGCCGTGTCTATTTGCCTACAGAAATGCAGTAAATCAAAGTACAGGTGAGACCCCTTTTTATTTGATGTATTTAAGGAAAAATAATATGCCGATTGATCTCAAATTCCAACCACCAATTTCACAATATATGGAGATACCCGATTATAAAGCATTGATGCAAGAAAGAATGCAATCAGTATGGACTAAAGCCGGTTTGACAATAAAGCACAACCAAGAGAAATATAAAGAAGCCTACGATAAAAAAGCACATGCGCATGGCATAAAGATCGGAGATCTAGTATATCTTAACAGACCAGAACCTCTCAAAGGTTTATCGCCTAAATTACAAAGACCATTTAAAGGACCATACAAAGTGTGCGACACCACCGAAACCAATTTGAAGTTGTTACCATTCAGGAGTAAAAAGGCTAACCCGATGATTGTGCATGCAAATCGATGAAAACTAGTGCCAGAGGAAGATGAATCTAGATACCCCTTAAGATCCAAGCAGAATAAAGTAACGGGTCTAACAAAATTGAAACAGAAATTCACGAAAAATCCGACACCAGTCAGCTACATCAATAAGATATTATATGTAACAACAATGCTGATGTTAGTAACAGTCGCGAGCGGCAAGAGGATTGACTTGCCATATGCGGTAAACAAAATCCAGGAATGGAGAAAATACACATATATTCCACTCTAACAAATATTGTGTGGAACTGTAAATGCGAGATCGCAGACCAAATAGAAATTATTAATTTATGGCACCAGTTGCGGAACTAAACTATGATAGAGATATATTTGCGGTACGAAAGTTAAAGCCAAATTTCAAATACCAATGGCTGCTGAGACAGAACATGTCAAAGTGGTACACGCAAATTCCGATAGAAGTTCACACAAAGGAGATGCGAAACCTGATTGAAATAGAACCAGGGATAAATGGAATCAATGTATATTGGAAGCCAGTGGACTTGGTGAAAGTGCGAATCACATTTCAAGGATTAAACGTCGACACCCTTAACTCGCGGAAATCATTTGTCCGCTATGAGAAATTGAAAATGAATCAAAATTATTCAATTAATGCAAACTACTACGAGAACATATGCCTCGAAAATGGAACGATAGTGAGAAACCAATGGTCACGGTTTAAGAGTGAGACCCAGTCTATCTATCTCAGAGACAAGCCAAATCGTATAACCCTGAGTGTTGGAAATGGACCGATACGATATATAGAAAATCAGGAAATGATGAAAGAGTTGTTATTAACTACAAACAAAGAACCCTGACTATATTAGATGCCGGTAATCATTTTTTTACACTTTACACTTCTGATTTAGAGACGGTATGGGAAATAACAGTTAAATATCAGCGATGGATAACCGAACCAAGCAGATGGCAAACAGTTTTCGTGGAAGTCAAGGCGATCAATGAATCGAAACGAAAATCATATACAACCACATCACCTTTCCAATTACTAACCCAATGGACGACAAAACCTAACACAAATAAACTAATGATGACAAATTCGGATTTGACAGTCAACTATTGTGAATATTTCATTTACATTTTAATAACAGGTTTTCTCATCTTGTCAGTAACATTCATAACCATCACTATCTTGATATGTGTAAAAGAGAGACAACTAACTATCCTTCAACCACCATCATATTCATATTATGAAACAAGACTATAAATTGTGATCTGCATGCTATAAATAATGTATAAATATATATTGCATTATATCGACAATGTGCATGTTTTATAAGTATCATAGGATGAACTGTGCGATTTGTTTGATAGGATTCAAGGCAAGGTGATGCTTTGCGAATAAACAATAATACATAAAACTGATTATCATTTAATTTCAGAAAATGCAAGAAGCCTCGGAGATGTCGTGCAAAGAGTGCAAAACAAATACACAAGAACTGAAGCGGAAGTTTCGTAGTATGCAGGGTAGGATAACGGATTTGGAGGAAGAAAACTTCCGTCTGAAAAAGCGGTTGGTTCGTATGGAGATCTTACTATTTCAGCATGAAGCAGATTTTGTGATGTTTCGGATGAGGGTGGAAGAAATATCGGAGGAATCGGAGGATGAGGGTAAGCTAAATCAGTTGGATTAAATAAACCATTTGAACGGACTCTGTTTCTTTTTCGTCCTCGGAAAATATAAGTAAATAAATTAACAAATAGATAAAAAAATAAACAAAGTAAAACGAGCAAATAAAAATAAATAAAAACGAAAACAAATAAATTCAATAAATGTTAGAAAGAAATGACTGCCTTAAATAAATGTTAGAAATAAATGACAGTAAATGACTGAATAGCAATTGGCTGACTAGTAATTGATGAATAAATTAGCATAACTGAATAACCATGGGTAACCTAGTGGGGCGGGAGAACAAAATTATAACCAATAAATATTAGTAAGTAAGGAATAGTTTCATAGTAGCTACAATTTCCAGTAGGAACAAAGGCTAATCACGAAGAGGAACACAATTACCCCAACCTTTCTAGCACAAATTAAGGGAGGTAGATCGACTATCCTAATAGAGATACTATCCAAAATAAAAACAAATGTATGCTGAACATTTTATTCATGAGTAAAATTTTTATTCCTCATCGGAGTCCAGCAAAATGGGACTTTGGATGCTACAGTCCCATTCCTTGCGTACATTGAAAGGCGGGCGTCTCTCGAGCCGGCTGGACGTATCCACACAGGTGAAGATGCGTTTCAATCCCTTTCGACGCGGTGGTAAAGGGACCCTGAAAAATGAAAATAAAAACCTGTTAGCATATCAGTCAAGTAACCATTCCACAACACCCAGATGTCCAAACTTAGGTGCCGTGACAACCTAAATTAGTAATAGTTGAAAAAAAATGAAATAAAGACTTTGTAAAAGTCCGTACCAAATAGTTAGTGCAGAGAAATAGTTGATTTTTAAGAATTACGTAATAAATACTATGTAAATACAAATAAATAAGTATAAATACGGCTAAAATTGTTAGGAAAATGCAAGCGCAATCATTAACAGATGTAGAGTAGGTGTAATTAAAGGTTTGCTTTTATTGTGTAAATAAAGGTATACAAAATGGAAAATTGAAAATATATGCCCCAAAACATGAGTGTAGTATAGGTAGTTACATAAACAAAATAGTAAACTAAAGTTAAAAAGTAAATAATTTAGTTTAATAAGCAACACGAGCACTTGCAATCACCGGGGTTTGGCTACCCTGGGCAGCGATTGCAAGTGTTCGGTTGCTATGAGGGAACGCAATACGAATAACTAATAATTGAGGACAGCATGGTAAAAATCAAAAAAAAATCACTTACGTCCATATTATTGAAGGATAATATTACTAAAAGACAAAAAAAAATAAGACAGAAATAAAATATAAAATTCTTACTTGAAGATTGAAAAGGGAAAACTAATGAAAAGCGGTAAAATAGAAACTTATATAGGACGCTTATCAGTACGGGCTACGTTAATAAACCACAGGGTAATTAATTATAAAACTTATCAGTACCGGCTACGTTAATAAACCACAGGATAATTAAATATTTCATCTAGATATCCGGAATATTAATGATCATCGAAGATAGGCCAGTATGAACACTTGTCAACTTTATCAGGCGGAAAGATAAAAGTGGCATATGGACTTCTGAAATACCGACAAAAAAGATTGTTGATACCGCTAGTGCTTATCAAGGGGAGTAAACAAAGTTATGTATGAGCTCTGTGAGTCGGTCGGTGTGGTAAGGGATATAACAAATAGATTAAAAATAGAAAACGTTGTTGAACATTTTTGCCATGCTGTGGACAATCAAAGGCTATTGGTTAATTAATTTCAAAATAGCATGCATCAATAAAATAATCAATGAGTATCTGGTTAAAATGTCAACGAGAGTTTACAGATTATACTCAGTTATTTGTATATTTTCAGTGAAAAAAATAAACACAACAAATTTCAATGAATTACACAAAAAATAAAATACATGAATTAAAAGTTTAAATAAACCAATGGCTAACAGAAAAAAAAAGTTTATTAATTGACACATTCATTTTTGAAATTACTATTTTGATAAATTAGATAAATATCATTGAGCTGCTAAGTGATTATTATTTACATTTTTATTTTTCGGAAATCAAAATATAATATCACTTCTTTATCTTGTCCAAGAAGAAACATGACATGGTGACTAGGATCAGTAGCTATAAAAAAAATTACAATAATAACTTATCTTTTGTGACTCTTCTATCAGCCATTATAATAATAATATCTGGTTTCCACAAATAATACTTTTCTAAACAAATTCGGTTAATCTTCGGGATCCCACTTTAATAATTCATCATGTCATACCTTAATTATAAATAAATTTATAAAACTAAATAAATTGACATTTACATCGACCCCACCAATTAGTTGGTAAAATTTTAATATTTCCATCTAGACCAAGAATCTGAACCAAAGCCAACCCGTAATTGACACTTATTTTTATTATCATTTACTGGACGACCATTAACTCCATAACATTCATAACTCCATAGGTTTTTGTAGCAGATTTTTTTTGGATATGATAAAAATAAATTTCGATTTTTCTGAAAGAAACCTTGGAGAAATTGAGATTGGAAATTGAAAAATTTTTATTTTAAAGTATTGATAAATAATTAAAATGAAAAATATACATATATCGAACATTCATAGTCAATCTCGTTTTGAATCTAATTGTTGATTTTTTTTAATAATAAAAATAAAACAATATAAAAAAAAATATCGATTCATGAAATATAATAGTATGCAACGGTAAATTTTGCTGAGATTCATTGGTTCATGCAATTGAACAATCAGACTCGAATTATTATTACTTACAATAATAATAATAATAAAAATAAGTAATAATGGTAATAATAATAATAATAATAATAATAATAATAATAATAATAATAATAATCATAATATAACTTTTAATTCCAGTTCATTTTTCTCATTAAATTTATTTTCAAGATTCATAGAGATTAGCTCGACAATCAGATGAATTATTATTATTTCATCGTCGATGTTAATCATAAGGTTTAGTGTTTCCGATTTCATCACTGCCTTATTATAATTTAACATGCCCGGCAAATCAAATAAATAACTGACACTCTAGTAAACATAACTCTAGTAAATACATGAATATCTAAAGAATAAAATCATTCAAATTAATTCAAATTACTTAAATAAATAATAAGTTTTCATTATTGTACAGCTCAGAGAGAAAGTGTTAAAAAAAGCCGATTTCCCCAACCCTGAGCATCCAACAACCACTAAATAATCCATTGAAAAGTGATCGTCTATAGATTTGGTTTGGTAAATTTTCAAATCCAATGTTTTTCACCATTCGTATTTTTGAGTTATCTTGGTTAGAAAATTGTGAATTATTTCGAAAACAAAACAGGAGGTTTAGTTATCTTCAGAGTAGTAATAATTGTTTCTTTAAATAATTTCAATTTTGATTTGATGTTTAAAAATAAAATATGGATATGGCAACAAAATTTTACAAAATAATCATTTTCTCTTGAAATTGTATAATTTTAGGGAATAGATTAATAATCGTCGATTTCATTGTGAGTATCAATAAATTCAAATTTCTAAAACTGAAATCATAGGCTTAAATCATTAGTGAAGAATTATTTAAAGTTTGATTGGATGATGAAGGATTGGTGTTTGAAATTAATGCATGCATGCGAGTTGTATGTCCAAGGAATCCATCATTCGACAGTTGTGGTTTCTTAATTTTTCATTAAGGTAAACAAATTAATTACGATAATTACTTGATAGCATTGTCAGCCATTATTTGTGATAAGGAAATTTTTGTTCAAGTAATCCATCATTCGCCAGTTGTGGTTTCTTAATTTTTCTATAAAGAGGTTATTTCATTAAGGTAAACAAATTAATTACGATAATTAATTAATAGCATTGTCAGGCTAAATCAAAGTTTGCCGACCATTATTTGGGATAATGAAATTCTGATTAATAAAAAAATAAATCAGATAGATTAACGAGAGAAATTAAAACAATAAATTGATGAAACACAAAATTTTATTTTAAAAATAGTATGGATAATTTGAAATTTAATTTATCGACACGATAATAATGTATACGAAAATTGGAAAATTATTTTCAAACCTTATACTAAAAGTTGAACTTAAAAGTTAGTTTCAATTATAATTCATTTTGACAAATGTCTATGGACCCCAATTATAATTTAAGTACAATCATTTTTCGGTGTACACTGTTTCCTTTAAATAGCTCGTGACTTATATCATCAGAACTGTCTAACTAAATTAGTCAAAACGAGATCTCTCTTTACAAAAAGATATATATATAAAAGAATTTAATCTATGGGAATTTTAATTGTTTATTGTGGAATACGTAATTATTTAATAAGTTAATAATTATTTAATAATTATTTAATAATAAATCACATCAAAACATAGATTTCGAGGACGAAATATTTTTTTAAGGGCGGGAGATATGTTGAGGTCCGTAAATTAAAATAAATTTAAATGAAAATTAGGTTAGTAATTTAAATAAAAAGTAAGTGAAGAGAAAAGACAAATAAAAGCGGGATCATGCACAGAATCGATAGTAAAGGAAAGTGTGATGGAAGCAGTATTAGAAAATGCCAGAAGCAATTACGAAAGGCAAGAATCTGGAAATCCGAGAAAAATCAATAAATGGTAAAATCATCGAAATCGAATGGGGAAAACGGGACAGGTATAGAGTAGCTAATGGTCAACAAGATGATGTTTAGGGATTTATCAGAAAATGGTTAGGAAGGGTCGAAAAGCATTCAAATGTGTAAAAACAGAAAACGTTAATTAATTAATTAATTGGCTAATAGAAAACCCGAGCTAATGGGAAACCCGAGCCAGTGGAGAACCCGAGAGATGAAGGAAACTCGAGCTGGGTAAACAAGAAGAAAAGCAAACAGAAGGAAGATTTGGGCCCATTAGCTTGACACAATGATTAATTGGAAAAGAGCAAGGAGAAGATAGTGCGTGTAGAAAGGCCGGAAGGGCCATTAATTATCTTGGTTCGTTGGACCATTATGGGTGACAGCCGAAGCAGATACGTGGAAGCAAATGTCAAGTGAAAGATTGGCTTGGCAATAACCATTTGTCATCCCGATTTCGATGAGTATATAAGGAAAGGGAAAATCAGAGAAAATCGGCATTTTGCCTCAGCTAGGGTTAGAGGAAACCGAGTTAAGAATAGGTAAAACGAATTAAGGACATTAGGGCAAAGAAGAAATAGAATAGGAATACGAAAAGGTGAAAAAGAATCAAATCAAACAGAAAAAAAGGAAAACGTGGGTCAAGAGAGTCTAACGGAATAAAAGGTGAATATTATCTATTTACAAAGCATCAGCACCGAGCGGAGAATCGGTCAAACGTAACTTTGATTATTAATTTTAAAGTGGTGAGAAAAGATTGTAAATTTTGTTATTTCAATATACGTTGGGTCGTTATTGTTTTGATTTAAAGGACACGAGGAGTCAGAGGGAACCGACTTAAAGTAATCTTAAACCCAACATTATTATTATAATTATTATTATTATTATTATTATTATTATTATTATTATTATTATTATTATTATTATTATTATTAATATTATTATTATTATTATTATTATTATTATTATTATTATTATTATTATTATTATTATTATTGAGGATACCTAAATAACAATTTACAAATAAATAAATAAAATTACCTGGGGGAAGATCGCCATGACAAACGGGACGATCTATAGGAACTCAGAAATGAAAACGGAAGTGAAAATAAATTAAAAATGAGAAAGATAAAGGAAATAAAAGGAATCAAACAGAAAAATAAAAACAAAGGTCAGTACTAATTAATTAGTACAAAAAAGGAAAATGAATTTTGAAATCGGGGAAAAAGGAAAACAACAATATCCTTATCTCGACAGCTTACCAGTGATAACAAAATTGATGGTCAAAGGCGGTTAAACAAAAAAGGGAAAATAACTTGACAGCTGTCAGAGATGAAAATGGGACAGTCGGGAAAAGCAGGAGAAGGAAAACGGAAAAACACTTGATTATCTGGAGTGCCACAAGAGAACTCAACTATATAAGGGAAAACTAGTGGACATGAAGGAAGAAGAAAAATTAGAGACAAAGTGACGCGAAATTGAAAACGATTTAGAAGACGATTTGAGAGATAAAATTATTGGAGAAAATTAGACGTTGGACGAAACGTTGTTAGTAGATGGAAGTGTCCTATCCACACCACTACCTACCCCACCGCCCACCCCCCCCCCCCTGGAGGAAATTTTTTTTACACTCGAAATTTTATAACGAACATAAAATAATATAGTCTATTTATAGAAAAAATGCATAGTTTCCATGGAAAATGAGCTCCAAAATCTCAAACTTCAACATCAAATGCCAAAATTTAACATCACTCATATTTTATCAAACAGAGAAAATCTTTTATTATAGAAATAAAATCATATTCTTCAATACATGGTGGGACAATGAACAAAAGCTTTAATAAAATACTTGGAAAAATATTTTAAAAAATATGAAAGTACGTTAAAGTGAAGGTCACACAAATTTTTTTGATAATGTACTTTAAAGTGAAGGTCACACCACTTGACTTAGAAAAAATTTTGAAAAATAAAAATGCCTGGATAAATTTGAAAATTTTAAGGTCACAACACTTTGAAAATTTTTATATTAAAATACTTGGAAAAATCAACAAATTACTAGAAAAAAAAATCATAAGGAATATTTACAAAATATTTCCAAATCACAAAATCCCCAAAATAAATTTCCCAAATTTTAAAAAGTCCCAAAATTATTTTACCCAAATTTCCCATAAATTATTTTCTCCAAATTTTAAAAAGCACCAAAAAAAAACAAATTTCCCAAAATTTTCCAAAGCAAAATTTTAAAAAGATACAAAAATTAAAGTCTTTTTTTTTAAATCATACACAAAACATGCATGTCCAAGTTATTCAAATAAAAAGTTAAAATCAATAACCTACACGCCCGCCGCCCCAAAGTGGCAGGCTCGGTAGTTTGTAAATTGTCACAGTCAGCCCACACAGGTTCTGGCGGATTAATTTTTTTTGTAACCAGTCATATTCTTTTATTTATAATACATCTCAACAGCAATAATATAAATTTACCAACATTTCAACAATTAATTATAAATGACGCAAACAACATTTATGATTGACATATTGAATGGTCTTGTCTCCAACAAAGAAACTAACGATGTGATTAATAATCTACAATTCCTTGTTAAAAAAATCATTAAGAAAAATCATTAAGAAAAAAATCATTGAAGATAATCATATCGAGTACGACTCTATCATCAATTTGGAAACAGTTCAACAAAAGAAAAGATTATTCGAGGAAATATTTTATACATTATTCGATGTTGAAATTACATGGTCTCGAATTATTATAGGTTTCATGTGTATGAAACATATTTTAGAAAAATCAGGCTCAGACTTTGAAAATTATTTTCAATGGTCTGTAGAGGTATTAATTTTCTGATCAAATTGACATCATCATTATTTAGATTACTGAATCAAAAATTATGCCATGGGTCGATGCTCATGGTGGATGGATTATGATGATTAGACTATCTAAAAAAGCAAAGGAAAATGATGCCAAATGTGAAAAATTAAAGAATTTATTGAAATTATTGACTGGGTTAGGAGTTCTATATACATGTATAAAAGTGTATCGAACACTATAATAATTCTTGGAAAATGTTGTTAATGTTTAAATAAAAGTATAAACAAAATTATTTTTCATTTTAAATTATTTTCAAACATGTCAGAAAAAGGTAAAATATGATTTTTTAAATGTTTATTAATTTTTTATTTAGAATATATAATCAACTTCTTGATTGAAAAATTAGAGGAAATATCTAATGTAAAAATTAAAGAATTTATGAATGTTCCAGAGAAATTAAAATGGCCATATTCAGACGATGAAATTAACGAAGAAAATATGTCATATACTGATGAATCTGAAAATGTTTCCAAGCATGAAGATGATCATGAATGTAATGATTTACATAGTGAAGAAATTAGGTCATGTATAGAGAATTCTACAACTGATTATTCATCAAATAAACAAGAAGATGAATCTAATGATTTTCATAATTGTGTTGATCATATTGTCCAAAATATAATGAAAAGAGATTGTAAAAATCAATGTGATGATTAATAAATTTTAAAACTCTAATTATTTTATTATATTATTATTTAAAAACAACCAAACACTAATAAAAATGTATTTAAAAATTTAAAATATACAACGTTCATCGTCAAACGTTTCTTCGGCTTTTGTAATTTTCCAAATTGGATTGGTTTGGTTTCTGCTTACATTATATCCTCGAATTCCTAAGCGGCATCTGCATTTTTTCTCTTCAATACTCCTAAATTTAAAAACTATTAAATGGAATATTTGCAAATGACAACAAACCTGTAATTTGATGGTCCATTTGTAGTTGTAATATTTAATGAATTGAAACAGATATTTATACTAATTCCATTGTAAACAAAGTTTCAAGTGACAGACAGACATGACCAAAACGTGATCCATTTTATGCTAATTAACAAAGTCTGAAATGATTTATGGTATACAAAGAAATGAATTTTAAATGTTATAGGTTAATTAATTTAATATTATCACAAAACAAATATATAAAAAAAACAAATATATAAAAAAAATACAAATTACATGTATATTTTATATTTTATTAGAACAATACATTTTTTACAATTCCATGCGCAATGCATGAATTATTTCTCTTTTCTGTAGATTCACAAAACATGTACAACTATCATCCCCACAAGTATTCCGTATATTATTTTTACAAAAAATCACAATTTTCAACATCATCAGTATAGCACGTAATCGTAATGATCCATATGAATTAATTTCATGACATTTATTCCAGTTATTTCATAAATTTTGTAAAACACAACTTCTGGAGCACAATACATTATGGAATTGTTCAAATTCGGATAAAAATCTTCAATTTTATCAATCAAAGTTTTTAGTATAGTTTCTAAACAAAAATCAACAAATTTAAAATAAAAAAACAGTTACCATCATGTTCAGTCATTGTTGAATAAATATTCAAGCAAATCCTCGTTACTTATACTTGTAGAAATTTTTAAAGATCCAATCAAATCCTTTACATCGTTTATAATTCCTTCAACAATAGTATGAAAATCTAAATTTTTAATACATAGAACTATTATTTTACCACTCGAAAAAATATTTACACACAGTGGGTTATGTTTTGTATAACGCAGAGCGGGGAATAATTCAGGTTCATATATACAATCTCCATCTAATAACTTTGCTAAATTATTCAAATTAATAGATTGTTCAACCTTGGTAGCGATTGTAAGACTTTGAACTTGAATATCTTTGATATTATATTGTAAATTCTCGAATTCGATAGGTTTCTTACAACCCATTATACGACATTTACCATTTTTGAAAAATAAAATAATATTAAATTTTCCAGTTTTGTCAACATATTTTTGCGGTTTACACTTGGGAAAATTCATCATACTAACAGTTTCCAAAGACACACGGCCCCTATAATTAATATTTGTCAACATATCTAATGAATATTTATAAAAATCGAGTATATATATATATTAAAATAGTATAATTAAAATATTCTATCCTTTACGATATAAACAATATCAATTTTTAAATATTAAAATGGAACTAAGAAATGATGCTGTTTATCAAATAGTCGGACCAAGTGGTAGTGGAAAAACTTTGTTTGTTTGCAAATTACTAAAATCACATTTATTCAAATCAAAATTTAACAAAATTTATTGGCATAGAGGTGCTGATGAAGAACACAGATTGACTCAGGATAATTTCTGTAAATTAAAGCATATGAAAATAGTAAAGGGATTTGATAAAAAGTGGTACATTAGACTAAAGAAGGGAGATATCGTAATAATTGATGATTTGTATTAAGAAGCTAATAAAGAAAAGAATTTCAATAATTTATTTACCAAAATCAGTAGACACGTATGTGTAACGGTTATTTATATAACTCACATTTATTTCATCATGGCCGTGCACATAGAACTCGTAATTTAAATGTTCAATATTTGGTCGTTTTTAAAAACCCTATAGATGCAACAATTATTGATTTTCTTGCAAGATAGGCATATCCAAATAATCGTAATTTTCTCATAAATGCATTTCAAGATGCTACAAGACAACCTCTTGGATATATATTTCTTGATTTCAGTCAACAATGTCCTGATGATTTACGAGTGAGAACCGATATTTTCAATAAAGAAGGGTCAATGGTTTATAAACAAAGTTGAAACCATGTTTAACTGATCATGTTTTTGAGAGCGAGAGTTAAAAGGTTTGGAAAAGGTACTGAAAAAGAAAAAATTAAAATTCCACCAAAAACGAGTTATAAACCTCCTAAAATACTTGTTACAGAAAATTTTCCATCAATGAATCTCATCTCAAAAAATCCCAAACCTAAACCAATAAAAAAGCTTAAACAAGTAAAAACAGTAAAAAATCATCGTAGTTTTCCATTTCTTAATGCATTGTTAAAGGCACCGAGCATGAAAAGAATGACTATTTTCCACTCATTTCCTAATTATGTTGTCGATGATTTACTTGATATTATACTCAAAGTAGTCAAAGGCAAGACTATAATTAGCAAATCTGACAAAATTATTTTAAAAGTACCAAAAACCTCTTTTGACGCTAGTAAATAATAAAAATCGCAAACAAATGAGAAAAATTATATATAAACAACAAGGAGGGTTTATTGCTGCATTATCATTGGCATTATAATTATTAGGCGGAGCAAGTCTATTAAAATCATCATAAACAATGGGTGCTAATCCATCATTACCTAATTTAAAATTTGATTTCAAATCTTGTTGTAATGGAGAAGATATGGACGAACCTAAAAGACGAAACAGGTTTTGGTGGAGTCGAAAAGTTAAAGAAAAGAGTTCTGAATTCGAAGATGGAAACCCAGAATTGGTTATCAAGTCAGCTCGCATACAGTTTGAACAAGCCGATGCTGAAAAGGTTTCCAACAAATGGATTTTATGGAAATGATACCATATTCAAAGATTAATAAAGGATACAGGTATATTTTGACATGCATTGATGTTTTCAGTCGTTTTGCTCGAGCAATTCCTACCAAGGCAAAGTCTGCTGAAGAAATATTCAAAGCAATTAAACTCATGTTTAGAGATGGATATCCAAAAAACTTACAAATTATTTGTACTATCAAATTCATTATTTTTCTTTAGGAAAGGAATTTTACAACAGTAAAGTGAAACAAATTTATGGTAGAACTACAAAATCCAATTTATTTACATGGTGAGTGGGAAGTGGCTTTATTGGATTTCACATTTGTGTACAAGACATTTCCATTTTACAGTAAATCTAGAATCGAATATAAAATGAAACAGACGCAAAGAAATATTTCTTTTGTCATTGATGTAGAAGATCGAATTGATATTGGTCCTTCCGAATCAATTGTCAAAATGTATATTGATCGTCAATATTTAATAGTTAAATGAAAATATCATCCCTTTACTATAAAATTTGATAGTTTGACAATGGCAAAACGATTGGAAATAATAACTCAGAGTAACAAAAATCATACCAATATATTCCAAGTACTACGGCCAGGATTTACCAAAGTAGCAGCGCGATATGAAACAATTTCAATGAAAGTTGAGTTTGAGGGTGAAACTGAAAATACATATACATTTAATGACAATTTATACATAACCAAACTCGATGAATTGCAAACATATTTAATTCAAAATTGTGGATATATTTTCAAATCTCTAGAACTTCAACAAAATAAATATTTCAGATTCTTTTTGAATAATGACATTTCTGAAATTACCTTTGACAAAAACCTGATAAAAACATTAGGGTTACCTAAAGCAACATATCTGCAAGACGATAAAATTAATGAAGGATCGAGTAAACCGGCATTAATTACACTTCATCATCAAATGTTCATCTATACTAATATTATTGAACCCATAATTGTTGGTGATTCCGCGGTTCCTCTATTGAAATCTCTTTGGATTGAGAAACATGACCAAGATGATGTTGTACAAATAATAATGGAAAATCCGATGTATTTACCGGTTTCAACCTCGAGTATAAACAATATAGAAATAAATATACGCAATAATTCTGGTAAATTAATCGATTTTGCACAAGATTCAAAAACTCATTTGACGCTACATTTTCGTAAAGTCGATGGCTAATTCCGATATCATTAGTATGTATAGTGGTAGCCAAGCTGGTGGTGAATTACCATATTTTATTGGTAAACAATATGGATCCGGTTAGTTGCGGACGATTAGTAGATTTGCACTCCCGATTCTTAAACGTATAGGTATTTTTGGTATGAAAACTGCTAAAGATGTCATTATGAATGATCAAAAGATCTTACCATCTATGAAAACTAATGCTTTATCCGAACTAGGAAAAGTTTTACTGGGTGTTGCGGGCATGTTTCAAAAAGAAGAAAAAACAGAACCACCTACAGCAAATGTTCCAAAACCTAAAAAACACAGGTCATCATATATAAACAAACGGATGAGAGGACATGGAACTATATTTGAAAAATGATTTGCGGTAAATCAGAATTGTGTATATTTGATCGACCATCGCCTCATGCTGTTATCGAATATGAAGCATTCGAAGAAGTTTTTCCAATGAACTCTATTACAGATAGTAGAAATGATGTGGAATTTTACATCAATGGTTCTCAAACTGAATATTTAGATTTGAATGATACGTTATTGACTGTTCAGATCAAGGTTGTAGATAAAGATAAAAAGGCTTTGGGTGATGCTGATGCTACGATACCTAATAATTTCTTGTTTCATACACTGTGTATCATATCGAAATTTGAGAAGAAAAATCTTCATCTTATTATAAGTGTATTTTCATACAAACATGTAATTATTATAGACAATGACAGTAATATTGATGATGCTTATGTTCAACATCATCCTCACCTTGATATTATACATAGATCCAAAGTTATTGATGGCATACCTGTGTACTTGCTACTTCTTGAAGATGGTGATAACTATTATTATACGGTCATTATCAACTTGCAACGTTTAATGAATTGTCATCCTAATATAGATTGCTCGATAAAAATAAAAGTTAATTGGTGCCCTCATTGCCTTAATGGATTTCGATTACAACATGCTTTTGATAGACATGTTGCATTGTGTAGTAAAAATCAGATAGGAACAACTCTTTACACTCTTCCTACAAATAAAAACTTGAAATTCGAAAATTTTGCAAAAACTATTACCCCACCATTTGTAATTTATGCCGATTTCGAATCGGTTTTACCTAAAGATGTAATACGTCATCAAATACATTATTCAATATCCGCAGGCCTTTTACTAATTAACAACTACACAAATACAAAATCATATTATAATTTCATTGGTACTGATTGAGTTTTGAAATTTTTGTGTAATATTGAAGAGATTGCTGACACAATAGTTATCCCTTATTATGAAATTCATGGCAAAACACCTCTAAAAACTATGACTTGGGCCGAAAATCGTGCTTTCAGTTTGCCTACAACGTGTTACCTTTGCAAAAAATCTATTATTCGCAAAGTTCGAGATCATGATCATTTGTCTGGCAAGTATCTTGGTGCTGTCTGTAGTAAATGTAATATTTCTCGGCGAATTCAAAAACAGCTTCCTGTAGTTTTTCATAACTTGAGCTGGTATGACCTTCATTATATTTTGAAATTTGGTCTTGATAATTTTCCATCGTGGGAGTTGAATATTATCCCTACTAGCACTGAAATATTTATATCACTAATCTCTTATTTCAAAAAATTGCCTGTTCGTTTTATCGATAGTATGCAATTTGTTAATTGTTCTTTGGCAAAGGCTGTAAAAACTCTGTCGGATCTTCTTTTGACACCATCTGCTTTTGAAGGTTCTATTATGACTTGTAAAGGTATTTTTCCTTTATAATTTTGCTACTTCATTGGAAATTCTAGAATCTACGCTTGAATTGCCACCAATTTGGGATGGTGTTACGCTAGATGAATATGCTACTGCCCAACAAATTTGGACTAGGCAGAATTGTAATAATCTTTTGGACTACATGTTAACTTATCTTAAATTAGATGTATTTCTCTTGGCTGATTATTTCTAACAATTCCGTGCAAAGGCCATTGCTTACAATGGTCTTGAACCTCTGAATTTCTATGGAATTCCTGGTATTTCATGGGCATCAGCACTCATAACGTTACAAGAGCCAATCGAACTTTTGCAGGATATGGAAATGTTCAATTTTTATGAGGGAGGAATACGAGGTGGTTTGACATTTGTTAACAAGCATCATGTTTCAACTTCGGAGAATACAGAATTATTATATATTGATATTAATAATTTGTATGGTTGGGCCAAAAAAACTTCCGTATGCCAATTTTACTTGGGTTTATAATAATTTTGAATCTATATTGCATGAGTGAGTAAATTCGGATATTGAAACACTTTCATATGGTTACACCATGGAAGTCGATATAAATATCCCTAATCTGTTGCATGGTTATTTGAACGATTTCCTTCTTGCTCCGGAAAAGATGTGTCTGTCTGTACTAGATAACTAGTCAGATAACCTAGCAAATTGTTTGAAGTTAGTAGATACCAGGTACGAGTATCAGCAAAAATTGACAAAGCAACTAGAAGAATTGTCAGAGAGAGATATCAAGGCCAGTGAGATTGACTAAGTATTATGACTTCTACCACAAGTTGAAGACGAGCAACGATATCATCCACAAGCAGACAAGATCCTAAGGAAGTTGGGATAAGTAATGGAACCAGGCTAGGATCCACAAGATGTCCAGTTGAATATTAAATTCCCGCAGGAACAGGAATTACAGCTCGATGTCAGTGCAAGATGTCGATTAGAGAAATTAATAGAAACAATAATGAGTATAAAACTGCGAAAATGCGAGTTATACTTATGTGGAATAAAACTAACAGAAAATTGAACATTACTTCAAAATTGTGTATTACCAGGGAGAGTGACAAAGCTCACGGCGAAATGGGCACAAGTACCAGTCTCAATAATAGACACGGATAGTGTGTTTTTGATCACACAGATGGAGATTGAGCAGTTAGAGCAATCTCAACAGCTGACTCACAGACTGGGTTTAGAATTACGGAATCATTGGGCAGAATAAACCAGGTTTTCGAATGAAACCAATAATGGAAATTGAAGTAGATTATGTAACATTATCTATACGAGGGGCGATGAAAAAGATGCCCAAAAACATCTCACAGGCTGAGATACAGAGATTCATTGAAAAGAGTACTAAATAGGAGTAAGACAAAGGAAAGAATGTGACGATATTAGCGATGTTGATTCAAAACGCTTTAACTCAGATGGAAGATGATGAGAGATGTATGGATTAGGGATAATAATTAGGGATAATTAATTTTCTCAATAGGATAATTAAGGATAATAATAATAATTAGGTTTACCGGTAAATTTTTAAAAATTTTTTTGAATAGAAAAGGTGGTCTACACTAAAAAAGCATAGAATTTTCGAAATTAATTCAGGTGGGTCTCCTTGGTCCTGAGAACTTCAATAGAAAAAGGTGGACTACACTAAAAATGTTACCAGTGGGAATATAAACAAATCGGCATTTATGGTCAACCAGGAGAATGGCATGACATATTTGCAGCAACTGAAGATGGAAATCCAGGAGGAGAAAAATATGCTGTCACGGCTAGCAGAGAATGATAGCTCAGTATATGTGGTAGAAAGTTGGGGTCCTTATAAAGTGGAACCCGCAGATCCCTGTGAAGATACAGAAATTGACAATTTACAAAGAGGACCTAGTATGAGAAACACATCTAGCATGTCCCACCAGAACTTCAAAATGGTTGAAATATTTACAGACTTGTGTGTGTGCATTGTTGTTTAATATATTTGGGGCGGCGGCGGGAGTGCGGCGGACGTGTAAATTGTTGATTTTAATTTTTTATTTGAATAACTTGGACATGCATGTTTTGTGTATGATTTAAAAGAAAATTGACTTTAATTTTTGTATCTTTTGGAAAATTTTGGGAAATTTGTTTTTTGGTGCTTTTTAAAATTTCGGGAACATAATTTTGGGAAATTTTTGATTTTGGAAAATTTGAAGAAAATAATTTTGGGACTTTTTAAAATTTGGGAATTTTTTAAGTTGGGAAATTTATTTTGTGGATTTTGTGATTTAGAAATATTTTGTAAATATTCCTTGTGATTTTTTCTAGTAATTTTTTCTAATAATTTGTTGATTTTTTCCAAGTAAATTTATATAAAAAATTTCTAAGTGTTGTGACCTTAAAATTTTCAAATTTTTCCATACATTTTTTTTTCAAAATTTTTCTAAGTCAAGTTGTGTGACCTTTACTTTAAAGTACTGTCATATTTTTTAAAATATTTTTCTAAGTATTTTATTAAAGCTTTTGTTCATTGTCCCACCATGTGTTGAAGAATATGATTTTATTTCTATAATATAAGATTTTCTATGTTTGATAATATATGAATGATGTTAAATTATGGCATTAAATGTTGAAGTTTGAGACTTTGGAGCACATTTTCCATGGAAACTATGCATTTTTTCTATAAATAGACTATATATTGTAATGTTCGTTATCTAATTCGAAGGTAGTGGTTTGGATGGGACATGGTGTGGAAGGAACATATCCATCTACAGGTGTGAAAATGTAGGACTCCGCTAGATCACTAATAATATTTTGAAAAATAATAATTTTGATGAGTCATCGAATGAATCATCGGATGAGTCATCAGATGAGTCATTGTCTTTGTTCTAAAAATATGGTGAGTCGTCGGATGAGTCATTGTCTTTGTTTTAAAAATTTGATAAGTCATCATATGAGTCATTTGAGGTGCCAAAATTTAGGACTTCGCTAGATCACTAATAATATAACTTTACAATATAAATTTATAATAATATAACTTTAATAACTTTACCAATAATAATCTTAATGGTAACCTCTATCACTCATTCGAAAGGTCTTACACCAAGCCTCTATATGAGCCATCGATCAATGAAATAAAATGATGGAAACACTAACTTGTGGGGTGCCAAAATGTTGTACTCGGCAAGATCACTAATAATATTTTTAAAAATAATAATATAATCTTGACTTTTTATTTATCTAAAAAATTTTCCACGGGGGGAAGGATATGTGACCCAGCAGAGTCCTGATTTTGCGTTGCCCCATCCATCTACTAACTCAGAATGATATTTGTCATAGATTAATTTTAGTTGAGCCGTCTTCGGGCAATGAGAATAGCGCTTAATTTATTAATTTTTTATTATTATATTTTATTAGTACGAAAATAGATTCTAGATAAAGCAAACTGCAAATGACATTAGATAGGTACGATAAAGTGTCTAAATTCTAATACAAAATGACGTCATTTCCTTAAATGCAAGGGTAAATTTGCACAGTCCCTTCAAGACAATTGCGATTTCAAACTAATTTTATTTCAAGATTTATAATTGTTTTCGAAATTTTGAATTAGCATGGAACAGTAGACTTAATATAGATTAGTTAACTATAATGTTTTTAAAAAGTAGTATTTTGTATCATATTGCTTGAAAATATATTGTAAACATATTGTATGAAGATATATTGAAGACATATTGTATGCTTGTTCTTAAAATTTGGCGGCTGCTTATCACCTATGTCAGGATCCTACACTGAGTTTCAGTTTAGTCCTAATTTATCATAAGAAATTGCATAATATGAATATTAATATTAAAATTAATTTTCATTGACATATTATTAATCTTGTTGCGCTGAAATGATGTGGCATGCGCATTGACTGCTATCTGTAGCTAATATCGATATGACGTGCCTTTATGTTTTTGTTTATGATTTTGTTAATCACTACAAATAAGATTCTCAGTTCATCTAAGTTATTGGCTAAAAATTGTAATTATCATTTTAACGTTTAGTGCTCCTAAAATAAATCAGTGTGATTCTAATATTTATATGACTTTTCAAATGATAATCAAAAGTTAAATAACGTTATAATAAAAATGACTATATATTATCAACCAAAGAATTGAAATCAAAACTAATTCAACTAAAGAAAGATTTATGCAAAATTTTCATACCAACTACTTATAAAAAGAGTATTGTGAATATGAATTTTATGCTTCAAAGACATCACGAAGTGGGCACTCCCGTCAGGATATTACTACTACGTTTTCAAATACTTACAATGTGTTTCTCAATGAATTGGTATTGGTATTGTTGGGTTACTGAGTTGGTGACAAGGTTTGTAAATTCAAACTTTTAGTCTGACTCCAAAGCGTGTTCATTAATTCACAAATTTACACTTTCGAACAAGATAAGCTTTATTAATATTCACACTGGATTGTACAAATTCCAAGTAAAACCAATTAACTATAAATCAATTAATCACATAGAGCTTATTTCGACACTAAGTGAAGAATTGCCGTTACTGTAACCACAAATATAATCACTAGCCGTCAACCACTCAATTACAGGGTACGTTGATCGATTGTTCTAATTTGCTTTAACCACAAATTTAGTTACTCCACTTCCACTTTATATTCAATTTTACAAAAGATTCTTGTCACTTCTCGTTTCACTCTGTTCTGAACTCTGTTTAATTCTCCCTTTTATTGTTCCTTTTTATTCTCATTTTGATTAATCCTTTTAATTCTCCTTTATTCTCCTTTTCAACTCTCTAAATTAAACTCTCCTTTTAACTCTCGTTGTCTCGATTTTTGTCTGATTTCTCGGCCAACAGTTCCTCTTTCTATAGCCCAGTGGTTTTCAATTAATATAAAAGCATGCAACACCATTCACATGACTTTTTATACACGGAACACTGCCAAAAAATTATTTGCCCACTATGAGTGACCAATCACAAATTACTATAAATCTGTCGTAAACGTAAACAATGCCTTCTTATAAGCAAAGAAAATACCACGCGTAACAATAACAAGCAATAAAAACACTTTTATATTTGTATGTTTATATACCTGTGTAACGGCTTTCTTATTGATCATCTTATAAAAAATATTTATTGAGGTTTTTGATGATAAGTATCTTAAATGCAAATTTAAAGATAAAATGTCATTTTTTCGCGTAATACTGGAAGCGTAATTGCGGAACACGGGTTTAGAACCACTTATAAAGCCCGTTTCATTTGTGGCACTAGAGACAGATTTTGTTTTCTATTTAAATGGTTTGTATTTAAATTGAAATACTATCGAACTAAACAAGGTGAATAACTTATTTATTTGTTATTATTTATTTCAAAAATGTGAATCCCTTATTAGTCGTAATAAAAGTTATTTTTACTGAAAAAAATATTTAAAAAATACATTAAAAATCCTCTCATTCTGTCTCTAATAATGTCCGAAAATCGAAAGGTCTGATTTTAAGAGGATTTTTGTTTTTTAATATTCCGGTAATAATGTGCTTTTTCTTAAAATGAATTAATATTAAGAATTTGCGTTAAGGTAAAATAATAACGTGTTTTACGTTTACTCCACATTTATTCCTATATATTATCAATATTGATATTGCAAACTAACCACCTATTATATTCAATTTATGATTTATTTCAAGTAAATGTTCTCTTATTGTGTCAGTATATTAAAACATACTGAGTTCGGTGCTCCAAAACGACAACAAAAATGCTACAACTACAAAATTACTGTAATTAGGATATTTCCGTAACTGTGATTTAATATTTGATTTTGATTGGTTGATTATTCAAATATTGATAGGTTACACCGCGTCGCATTTGATAAAAACAGTTTATAATATAAAAAAATCAATAAATTATATTATAATATACAAACTGAAATCTGTGCTAAAAATTCGGTAACAGTTGCACTTGCCAATTTATTATACACCCGTTTGCATGGAATAAAAATTATTATATTAATAAAATATCAATAAAGTAATATTATCGAAAACAAAAATTTACCGGCGACGATCTGATATGGGTCACCCGATTTTCAAAAAAATATTTAATTAAATTTGCCTAAATAATCATTCACATAAAAGTATTAAATGATCAGTACCCTTGCGACATGTTGAATGGGAGTAGTACCCTTGTGAGCAATACCCATAGGGGACAGAATACTTTGTCAGATAAACTCAGAGTATATATATTATATATTATATAATAAAACGAATTAACTCATTTTTTTGAAAATCGGGTGACCCATATCAGGGCGTCGCCAATTTACCTGTTTATAAAGATTTAATTTTGTGTGTAATAAAAACTTTAAAATTTCATTATTTGAGATAAAGTTGCAGATTAAAGTTAAGAAGTCAATTCCAAATGGAAGCGAGGATATATTGTATAACCTGCCTTCAGCGCCGGCTTGAACATTCGCGGGGCCATATGCGAGGTTAACTGTGGAGCTATTATTTTTATTAATTTGCTTTGCTTTTTTTCAACCTAAGAGATTGGCCCTAGATAGTTTTTAGTCGTGCATACTTTCAACCAATCAGGATCGAGAATGTGTGTTTCAGATCTTATTTTATTTTTATTTTATGATCTGAAATTGCAATCATTTTGATTGATCTATTTCTTTATTTTGTTTAAATTTCTTGTTTTTATTTTAATTCTTTCCTTTTCTTTATCCTTTATTGATCCAAGGGTCGCCTTTACATACCACTCTTATTTCTATGAATTTGTTATTATTTTTTTACTATTTTATGCGTCTCTTTTTGGCGATTTTGTTATTTTTATGCTTTTAAAATATGTTTTGTGTGTAACTGCTTGTGTTTTATCAGTTTATAATTTCAGTTTATATACAACATAAAATCTTCAACGGCAATTATAAAATTCATTTCTCATGAAGATTAACCCTTGATAAAGCATATTTTAATGGGAAACATTATTAAAAATTTGAATAATTTTTAAGAATTCTTTTATTTTTCTTTAATATTATTTCGATTCAATTTTCTCGCAAAAATCCATTTCAATGCAAATATATGAACTGGCGGTGCATAAATTATGACGCTCTTACTAGGGGGACAAGCATTCAGCTGGTTGAGATTAATTCTGATATTGTTTGAAATGCGTTTGGTAAGTAGAGTACAGAGAAATCAATAGAGAAAATCTAGGATAAGATCAAAACCTTTTCGCTATTAATCCGAATCGAATCGCGTATAAATGCAATGTATAAAAATCATTGGAAAAACATTTCATTCAATCATGTTGATAGTGAGTTTCTTTTAGCATTTATTTATTTATTTGCAATTTTAAATGTAATTTCTAGTTTATTTTCCTGTGCCTCTTTTTGGGCTGCTCCACGAAAATGGATTACGCTGAGAACTGCAAAAAATTGTGCAATGCTGATTGTGGTGAGTGTACTGAAAAAGAGCTCAAAGGTACTAAATCTATATGCAGAGAGAGATGCTCGGTAAAATATAAAAATTGCCAAAAGGAATGTAAATGTAGTCCGAACAATCATAAATGCGGACTATTTTGCTTGAAAACTTTCGAAATGTGTCAGAGAGACGACTGCAAAAAAGAATGCCTGCGTTATTGCCGTTGTAACAAATCATATACTAGCTATTCTTGCTGGTATAAATGCTTTTGGCCATATCTGCATCACAGATATATAACATGCCTTTTCTACGGACACTACAATTGCTTTATAGACAGCCTAAGATTATGGTATTATTGCTATGGGGAATATTCTTTGAGCTAAAAAATATTTTTTCCTAAAAATGAAATTTTAATTTTATTTCTTTTTCTTTGAATTATAAATTGAAATAATAGAAAATAATAGAAATGAAATAATAGAATTTAAATCTATCACTGAAGAGAACTGAGGCCAGTTAGTCGTATTTCACTAGAAGGTATATCTCATGACTTCAAAAATCAGTGAAATGTATATACTATATTGTGCTCAAAGGTTTAGGTTGGAGAGCCATGTTCGAAAATCATAAAATACTGTAGAGCCGCAAAATTATTAATGCAAACTTAAATTTAAATTTTATTATCATAATTAATAACTAAAGCATTTGTTTTAAATTCTTATCTTTCAATAAATTTATTAAATAAAATAATATTCAATATTTTATTTAATGCATTTAAAAATTACTTCAAAATCGCGTGCACGAAAATCTAAAAATTATATTAAAATTGTATAATAAAATACAATAATAAAATACAATAATAAAATACAATAATAAAATACAATAATAAAATACAATAAAATGTTAATTCTTTGAGAAGAACCAAATCCAACAATTCTACTTTTATAGTTATATCTGCCAAAATAAAACGTATAAAAACTGCTAACTGTGGAGTATCTTTAATGTCAGTTGACTCGTCTAAGGCTAAACTAAATGCTTTACAATTTTTAATATCAACTTCAAGTTTTTTAACTGTATCTATACATATATCTGTAATACGTCTTTCTATAGTTGACCGAGATGCTGGAATTTTTGATATATTTTTATGTAATTTTAAATTTTCTAGATCAATAATATTAACTATATCTTCAAAACTTAAAAAAAAAATTTTTTTTAAGAAAGTCTGTATAATAACGTGTCCAAAATATTAATTTAAAAAATCAAAAATTAAAAATGAATATTTTCCGGGGGAAACTGGTATGTGCGGATACCGATTATTGAGACAATTTCAACTACAATAAAATAAAGTCAATGAGGGTCCCAAGAAGAAATACATTAAAAAAAACAAAAATTAATTAAAAATTAATTAACTAATGGGAAACCCGAGCGATTTGAGAGAACTTGTATATTCAATCAAATGAGGAAAGGCAATTAGCGAAAGTGACAAAGAAAACTTTGAAGTTAGTATCAATTGAATAATTTAAATTGAACGTACCAGAAAGGGACATCTTCCGTTGGAAGATTTATCCCTGCGTAAGATTTATAGTTGTATTGAAAAGTGCAGACCAGGAAAATGTTGTATCAAGTGTGGTTGAATTAATCTAAAAGTGTAACCAAGAGTGTAACTGTATTAGTCTCAATTAAAGATTTTTATGTTGGGTTGAGTCAGACAGTAATACCGACTTGCACAAAATACCCAACATATTTGATATGACCGACGTGATCAAACGTTGGTGAAAATTCGTTGAAATTGTAATAATATTTGATTGAAATATCGAATAATACCGAAGTGATAAAAAGTCAGTGAAAAATTTGTTGAGATTGGGAAAGTAGTGTAAAGTGGTAAAAATAAAATTATATATATTGAAGTGAAAAGTTTATTTAAAAGTGGTGAATATTAACGGAAAACTATTAAAATAGTGATTTTATTATTAAAGTGAAGTGAAAAAAAAATGTGGAAATTGATTATTGAAAAGTCAGAATTAAAATGAAAAGTAAATTTTGTAATTGTAACACTTTAAATTTTAGACGAGTAAAACCTGTGTTGACCCGATCATTTTATAAATTGAGAAGCCAAAAACTAGTAGAGAATATAATGAGTACCCAAAGACAAGCATATAATACAAATAACAATGACAAAACACCTTTGTCCACGATGGCCAACGGCAAGAAAGGCAATGATTATGCGAGTTGTCAAAAACTACCCGTAGATCAGTACGGTGGAGATCCGCTGGAATTTGTCGACTTCATGGCAGATTATTATATGTATACGACAGCCTATGGATGGAGCCAATCGATTATGGTACAAAGATTACCGCTATACCTGAAAGGAGCAGCCAGAGAAGCGTGGCAACAAATTGATAAAAGATTAGTGGCAAATGACTGGACCAAGTTGAAAGACGCACTAGACACGAAATGAATCGGAGGAGATATAAAACGGATAATGCGACAGAAATTCTATAACTGCGTACAAAAGTAAGAGGAATCGATAAGTGAGTTTGCTTATCATTTATCAACTCTTGCAGAGAAAGTATTCGATATGAAACCAGAACAAGCCGAGATGGCAGAGCAGGTAAAAGAACTATTGCAAGATCAATTTTTGTCAGGAGTAAAGAAAGAAATTCTAAAGGCTTTGTGTTATGTTGATTTTAATGACTTTGATGATTTGATTAAAAAGGTTATGAAAATTGAGCTAAATTTAAAAAGTACACAGTCGAAATCAGAGTCGTTTGCAGTCATCTCAGGCGCAAGCTAAAGGTCAATAACTCCAATTAGAAACAATCGTTTTCAACAAACAAGTAGTCCATCACTAAATTTTAGATCAAAATTTGAGTCGAACAAGTCAACAGTTATTCAAATAGATGAAAAGGAAAGTCCTATCCAATGTAGTCATTGCCAAAGGATTGGACATCATGTTAACCAATGTTGGTTTGAAAATAGAGTACAGAGAAGCCTAATTCTGATTCAGTGTGATAATTGCCAAAGAACGGGACATGACAGCAATCAATACTGATCCAAAAATAACGTACAACGTAGTCCAAGGCAAATGTGGCCCGATTGGTTAAAAAGAAATGGTGGGAAAAGTTTTACAAAAAACGAACATTAATGATCAGAGAAATAATGATAATTTACAATGCTATAATTGCGGAAGAAAAGGGCATGTGTCACGAAATTGTTTCTCCAGGTTTCAAAGTGACAAACAGCAGACCGATAATGTAGCTTTTGTTCAACCAAATCATTTTAATGAAAGAATTGAAAGCGAAATGAGAGGTGTGGGTCGCGTTTGGATCGATTGATGTCAAAGTTTGAATCAGAAGAGGACTATAATAATCACAAGATGTATGAGTTACAAGAGGAATTGAATGAAAAAGAGTCGAAAACGAGAGTTATAAAAGATGATCTAGAAAGTGAAAAAGCAACAATGATAATGACAAGAATTGAAAAGTTAATTGGAAATAATGAAATAGAGTCGGCTAAAATAATAAATTCGTTAAGAGAATTAAGTCAACTATCTTTGAGTATGAGAAAGATAAAAAGTGTAATTAGCTTGTGCATTAACTATTATAATATGAAATTAAAGCATAAAGACGAAATTAAAGAATTATTGAAAATATTTGGAAAAACGTTGAGAGAGAAAACAGGGTTAGATTTCATTTTTGTGATAGTAAATGAGATTGATAAAAGTGTATTCTGTTGTCGTTGTGAGGCAAATGACTGTGTAAATGATTTAAAGAATAAATTAAAAGAGAAACGGGAAGGATACATGATAGAGTTAAGATTTAATGAGAGACTGTTAGAAAATGACGAATTTTTGGTAGATTGCGGATTTATACCGGGAAGTAGAAATGAATTAAAAATGGAAAATGTAGTTAGTAGTGATGAAATTAGCATGAGTATATGAGGAAAAATTGAAGAAAGGAGTTCAAAGGAGATATTAGAGGAATTAAATGACGCCTTATATATTTGAGATGAAGACGAGATCAATGAATAGTTACAGATGATTGAGAATGATTAGTATTTTTTTATTTACTGAATGATTAATGACTAGAATTTAAAGTTCTTTCTTGTCCATTAATTACATTAATTTCATGATATTTATTTTGAATAATTTAAATTTTTACAATGATTTATTCAATTTTTACCTAGTTATTGGAAAATTTTGAGTTCAATTAATTTTCCATCCAATTTATTCAAGTGAAGAGGATTTTCTTTTAAAGATCTATTTGTTAATACATAGTTGCTGGTTGTAAGTACTTGATTGTTAGTACTTGGTATCTGGTTGATAGAGTTTAGTAGTAGATGTTGAATAGAAAATAATGTATGTGATGAAGAATATTTTGTATTTGATTGCTATTATTTTTATGTGTTGTTAGTTGATTGTTGGTACTTGGTTTCTAATTGTAAGTACTTGGTAGCAAGTATCTGGTTGTAAGTATCTAGTTGTAGGTTGATATTTGTTAATTTCTCGATGGGTTTTGATGGTGGTTGTTAGTATCTAGTTAATGGGTAGGTGGGGGTTGAGTGTGACCAATATTGCAAGTGAAGAGGATTTTCTTTTAAAGATCTATTTGTTAGTACTTGATTGTTTTTACTTGGTTGTAAATATATGTTCGTAAGTTACTAGTTGATGATACTATGTTGTTGGTATATTGTACTTGGTAGTTGGTACAGTGTTGTTTACTGATTGTTTTTATATAGTTGTAGGTTGATAATTCTTTGTACCTGGTTGATGTTGGTTGTAGGTAGTAGTATGATGTGAGCTCCCCAGATCATGAGCTCCCCGCATCACATATACCCCCCCCCCCGAGAAAAAATTTTTTTTTAAAATAAAAGGTCAAGGTCAAGGTCATTTAATTTTTAAATTAAATTTTTTGTTTAAATTAAGTGATCTGGCGGGCTCCTACTTTTTTTCATCCCAAACATTAATGTTCCCACCAACGGATTTTATTGGACGATACCTCATCTTAAAGCCCAGTCCAAGACCTTTCGAATGAGTCATGGAAGGTATCATCATCATTAATATTGACAAAGTTATTAACATTTTACCAAAAATCATTTTCAAGGTCATTAATTTTTTTTCAAGGTCAAGGTCAAATTTTTAATAAAAGGTCAAGGTCAAATTTTAAACAAAGACATATGACTCATCCAAGGTCATTCCCAAGGTCATATGACTCATCGTGATGACTCATCAAGGCCATTTCAAGGTCGCGTGACTCATCAAAATCATTCCCAAGGTCATATGACGCATAGTGATGACTCATCCAAGGTCATTTTTTAATTTAATTTTTTGTTTTAATTAAGTAATCATTTTATTTTCAAGGTCATTTAATTTTCAAGGTCATTTAATTTTCAAGGTCATTTAATTTTCAAGGTCATTTAATTTTTCAAGGTCATTTAATTTTTCAAGGTCATTTAATTTTCAAGGTCATTTAATTTTTCAAGGTCATTTATTAAAATAATTATTATTTTCTAAGTTTTTAGTTTCTAAGTTTTATTATTATTATTATTATTATTATTAATATTATTATTATTATTATTATTATTATTATTATTATTATTATTTTAATTATTATTATTATTATTATTATTATTATTATTATTATTATTATTATTATTATTATTATTATTATTATTATTATTATTATTATTATTATTATTATTATTATTATTATTAATCTATATACTCTTAATCTATCCGACAAGATATTCTGTCCCCCTAAGGGTAATGGTCATAAAGGTACTACTCACACTCAACCAGTCACATGGTTATTGTTCACAAAGGTACTGGTAAAAATAATCAAGGCAAAACTTTCTAAATTTTAAATATTATTCTTTAAATATACACTAAAATTTATTAACACATTCACATTCATCATCTCCACAGTTCATAACATTTTCAACAACATGATCTATACAATCCCTATATACACACGGTTCAGTATCCGTAAATTCCTCCATAACTTCATCAATTTCTTGAATGCTTTCCTCATCATCATGAGTGTTTTCTTCATCTGTTTCATCAACTCCCGAATCTTCACTCTCCGCTACCCAGTTTATATTTAATGCGTTTGCAACAGATAATATATCCTCAGTAGTATGATGTGAGCTCCCCAGATCATGAGCTCCCCAGATCATGAGCTCCCCGCATCACATATACCCCCCCCCCCCCGAGAAAATTTTTTTTTAAAATAAAAGGTCAAGGTCAAGGTCATTTAATTTTTAAATTAAATTTTTTGTTTTAATTAAGTGATCTGGCGGGCTCCTACTTTTTTTCATCCCAAACATTAATGTTCCCACCAACGGATTTTATTGGACGATACCTCATCTTAAAGCCCAGTCCAAGACCTTTCGAATGAGCTATAGGTATCTTATATATCTTTAATAGTTTTAATGTTATTAACAATTGATGACCACCATCTTTTCAACGTTAAATTATTATTATTATTCAAAATATTATTAAGTGATCCAGCGGGCTCACACTTTTTTTTCATCCCAAAGATTAATGTTCCCACCAACGGATTTTATTGACCGATACCTCATCTTAAAGCCCAGTCCAAGACCTTTCGAATGAGTCATGGAAGGTATCATCATCATTAATATTGACAAAGTTATTAACATTTTACCAAAAATCATTTTCAAGGTCATATAATTATTAAGTGATCCGGCGGGCTCCTACTTTTTTTCATCCCAAAAGTTATCGTTGCCATTATCCAAATTTATTAATTGATAGCTTATTTTGAAGCTTAGTGCAAGATCTATCTACTGATGTATAAATTATCATCATCATTAAAATTGACAAAGTTATTAACGTTTTCCCGAGACCATTTTTCAAGGTCATTTATTTTTTCAAAATATTATTTTTTCAAGGTCATTTATTTTTTCAAGGTCATTTATTTTTTCAAGGTCATTTACTTTTTCAAGGTCATTTACTTTTTCAAGGTCATTTATTTTTCAAGGTCATTTATTTTTCAAGGTCATTTATATTTTCAAGGTCATTTCTTTTTCAAGGTCAAGGTCAAATTTTTAATAAAAGGTCAAGGTCAAATTTTAAACAAAGACATATGACTCATCAAGGTCATTTAAACAATGACCATGACTCATCAAGGACATTTCAAGGTCACATGACTCATCAAGGTCATTTCAAGGTCGCGTGACTCATCCAAGGTCATATGACTCATCGAGATGACTCATCAAGGTCATTTATTTTTTCAAGGTCAAGGTCATTTTTTTTATTTAATTTAATTTTTTGTTTTAATTAAGTAATCTTTTTATTTTCAAGGTCATTTAATTTTCAAGGTCATTTAATTTTTCAAGGTCATTTAATTTTTCAAGGTCATTTAATTTTTCAAGGTCATTTAATTTTTCAAGGTCATTTATTAAAATAATTATTATTTTCTAAGTTTTTAGTTTCTAAGTTTTATTATTATTATTATTATTATTATTTGCAATTATTCATAAAACTTAATTTCTACATCAATTTCATGATTTTCAACATTTTCATCATTTGCATGAATATTTTAATATTTTTCAATATTTTTCAATATTTCTTTACTATTATTATTAAATTATTATTTTTACAGTTATTTTGAAAGTTTTTCATCTTATTATTATTAATAATATTTTCAAAGTTATTTTCAAAGAATTATTATTATTTTTTATTTTATTTTAAATATTTTTATTATTTTAAATATTTTTACACATACACACACAACCCATTAACAATTATTATTATCAATATTAGTGAAAACCTAAATATTTTTTATACAACCCATTAAACTTTATTATTATTATTATTATTATTATAATTAGTCAAAAACCTAAAATAATTTTTACACACTAAGTTATGGGGTAGAGAATTATTATATGTTTGCAATATTCTGTGTTTGCCTTCACGGGAAGTTGACAATAATTTTACACACACATTCTATATACACATACCTTGTTTAACATGGGTGTATATACTCCTAGTCTATCCGACAAAATATTCTGTCCCCCTATGGGTATTGCTCATATGGGTACTAGTCACACTCAACATGTCGCAAGGGTTTTCGAGTTTAAAGCATATTATGGTTTATTAAGGTTAGTAAATAAAACTTATCACACACACTTTAATATTTAAACGATAAAAGTCAAGACAAGAGAGGACAAGGCAAAGTTTATGCATTTAGTATTGCCAGGCCTAATGAGCAGTGACCAAATATCTGTGCCTGAAAGACACGGTGGATATTTGTTCGCGTCCACAAGGGTCGTCTGTGCCTCCCCCAAGTGGGGTCAGAAGAACCTGGGCATTATAGCTTTCCGTACGGAACATTACGCCTAGCATGGGTAGTCAACTACCAGCACATTCGAAACGTATAATTTCAAAATACATGCGTCATTGGCACTATAACCAAATTAATTAATGTTTTCACTAACACAAATATATATTTACAGAGGCCTCCCACTAGTTAGATTACAACCGCCCACCACGACGATCAGCTTGTAAATATATATTAATTAAGGGATAAAGAGGACCCACCCAACCCTATTATATTTAATTTACAAATTTTTCTCGCTCTTCTGCTGGTAATCTATCTCAAAATTATCATCTCCATCAGGCCATTTGGAATACATCTTGCAAATTGGACGTATTTCTTAGTTTCTGATGCGGTGTCAACTATCATTGCTAAAATTTAAAAGCCATTAACTTACAGATGTTATTTATCATTTTATCGTCAGAAATTAAATTCTACCTGACTATTAGGCAACTGTTATTTGTGGTATACTTTTTCAATGACATTTCCCACCATAAAACACAGATACCTAAATATAATATATTTATTTTAAAGAATTAATTCATGTCTTACATTATTAATAATATTCTTCAGGTGTAACGAATATTTTACAATATCTAATTGTTAAAACATCGGTTTTCCCATTTTTCTTGACATTCGTTGAAAGAAAGTTTACATAATTTAAGTCTGATAAGTAAACATTCATGTTGAAGGACACCTACAATCAGCTAATTCATTTAAAAAATCCAGAACATAACTCCTTTAGTGTTTCACCATTTTGTCTGGTTCATCTTCCTCATAATCATATAATTCATGTTTTAATAAGAAATCTCTAAATCTAAAAACTATAACTCCTTTAGTGTTTCACCATTTTGTCTGGTTCATCTTCTTCATAATCATATAATTCATGTTTTAATAAGAAATCTCTAAATCCAGAACATAAGTCTTTTAGTGTTTCACCATTTTGTCTGACTCATCTTCTTCATAATCATATAATTCATTTTCTTCATTACTAAGTAAAATAATTAAAATATTGTAGTAAATTCTTTATTTACTTACTTTATGGATACTAAAACGAAAGAAATAAAGTTATATCATAATTATATTTAATTAATTTAAATTTAAATAATTTAAATTTAGTATTTAAACATATTTAAACAATTTAGTTATTTAAGCATATTTAAACATTATTATATAGTATTTATAAAATATTATAATATTATAATTTTATGTATTCTAAATTTATTAATAAATACAGTATAATTTTATATAATATTATAATATTATGTACACTTATATATCCTTCATTTAATTTTTTAAATTCAAAAATTTATAATGAAGATTTTTTGAATTAAAAAATATTCTGTTAGTATTTCCATGCAGAAAACAACGAATTCAATAATTAAAATCTTAATTTTCATGTTGTTAGGGTTGTGGCCAGAAGTTAATCGCCATCTAATCGTTTGTTCTCAATTTCGCTCATTTTTGTTCAAAACATTCAGGAGAGTTGTTATCTGGAAAGTTTCTTTTAGCTCAGCTTTCTTTAAACACTCACGGCATTCTTGAAAGATGTGACACTGGAAATAAATTAACAATGGGTGGTCTTGCATACATGTTGTTGGTTTGAACTGTTGATTTATTTTAGAAATATGTATATTAAAAACATTTAAGGTATCATTCAGTAAAATAATATAGTATTTTTGAGTATTTTTTAGTTGATTTATAAATAACAGTATTTTGATATATCAATAAAGACCATATACTCCTAGTTTATCCGACAAAATATTCTGTCCCCCTATGGGTATTGCTAGCAAGGGTACTGGTCACATTCAACATGTCGCAAAGGTATATTAATCATTTAGAAATTCTTAGGTAATTTAGTGAGATGATCAGAAATTCGTGAATATTTTAAATGTAACTTTACACTTATGTCGAGCGACTAATTTATTGGTTAACTTTGTAGTCATTTAAAGCAAAAATTAATTTATTCATCTAATGTTCGTTACAATAGTTAATAATATGAGAAAACATGGTCATTATTCATTGATAATTTTAAATTCTTTATCATTTGGAGTAAATTTGTTTGAGGCAAAAATAATTAAAGGAGTCATAATAGAAATATGGTTATCATTTATCCAATTAAGGGGCTTATTAGTTAGAAATATATATTAAAAAGTAACAATTATTTTCTAATTTAATTAGATGATCATTAGACGTAATATATCTTTGCGAGAAATTTAAGATGTTTGAGTAACCAAAACATGGATATTTTGTACGATAAATTTATGAATATTGGTTAATTTAGTCATTAAAATAATAATATAATAAGGTAATTTAGGAAAATATCATTTATTCATCCGATAACAATATTCCTTCAATAGATATTCAACCGATTTAATTTCTAATTAAAATCATAAATTTCCTTCAAAGATCATTTTTCTTTAGTTGTTTTCCAATTCTTTTAAGTTAATATTTCTCAAGCTTTGTCAACGATATCCCCAAAATGAATAAAATAACTTCTTAAATAAAAATAATTTAAAGCAATAACCATTGATATCAATTAATTCTAAAGATTTCAAATTTCTCATTGTCAAAAACAAGTAAATTGATCATTAACCATTAATAAAACCGTGGATAATTAATTAAAACTGGTTCTGAAACATAAATTACTGTGCAACCTCTAAAACGATATAATTTCACAGGAACTATTCACAGCTGACTATTTCCCTTCAAAATTTGATATTTTACCAATAAGAATATATAAATATTCAAAACATTAACCGATCCCTCACCAAATATTTCTAGCATTTTAAAAACCCCCTTAAAAATCATATATTACCATCTTAACCTTCACTAAATCCAACCGAATATAATTTCACCCACTTGAGCCCTTTAATATATCTTAAAATCCATAGAAATTCTTCAAAATATGAATTTTATTTAATTGTTACAAACATTCTTCCATTGAAATAATTTAGTAGCTAAATTCAAAGACCTCAGTAAAAGATCAAAATTCGCTAAAATGAATATTTCCTACAAATATTTCACCACATTCACCATCAAATATCTAATTAGAGATGAAATATATTGATAGATCATCGATTCGGCTAATTATAGCCATTATAAAATGATATATCTTTCAAACTAAATCACAAATTTCAGTATATTTTACATTAATTTTCAAGTAGATTTCAAATATATCATCATCATGATAAAATTAGTTGGTTTCAACTTTAGATTTTCAATATTTTAAAGTATCATCAATGTGTAAATATTCTTAGAAAAATATATTGATATATTAATTTAGTCAAATTCAATATCATTACAAAGTCATTATCATCAAAATTTATCCTATCACTTGATTATTAACCTCATTAAAAATTAATTTTTATTTAAAATTTAAAAACAAGTCAATAAAATATAGCAAATTATCAAGAAATTAATTAAATTTATCTTAGAATTAACACTAAGCCTTAAATATTCTTTCAATTAACATGAAATTCACAAAAAAAAATGTTGGTAAAATCCCGCTAACTCTAAAAAATTACCAATGAATTTAACGCCAAATAATAACCAAATATTTGCCTAAATAAAACACAGCAGTACCTTTACGATCAGTACCCTTACGACCAATACCCTTACAAGCAGTACCCATAGAGGGAGAAAATATGTTGTCGGATAAACTCAGAGTATATATAATAAAACAAATTAACTATAACTCCATCAAATTGAATCAGTCAAATTAACACAAATTTTAATAAAAAATCTTATTCTAAAATGGTAAGCAGCGTAAAATCGAAAGATAACACAGAGATAAAATTAACAATATTATTCTCAGGTGGTAAGAATCATCATTATTCTATGATTAATTAATATTGAAATTCAAAAAAGTGAAAATAAGTGCTTGAATTATTCATTAATGGAAAGTAAATGTAAATATAGCGAGAAGTGGCATAGATAAGATGGAAATATATTAATTGCATTTATTTAAAATTATTTCATGAAATTCATTAAAATAATGACTTTAATAAAAAATATTTAATAAAATTTCCAAAGAAATATTTGTTGGGAGGATTAGTGGAAAATCTGGGGGCTATAAGTGATGAGGATATATAAAATTATTTCTAATATATGAGTTACTAACGAATTAAAATATTCTAATAATGTGATAAACATTTATTTTGATAGAGTATTTAATCCACAAATGAAAACATACATAACAAATGGTATTTGACTGAGCAATTATGATAATTCATATTTTAAATTTTGATTAACTCCTTTAATATTGAATTAATAATTATTATATTTACTATTTTACATTAAATATTTCTAAAACAAATATTCTAAAAGATAATTTAAGATACATTAGTCTTCAATCAAAAAGATCTCTCAAAGTTAAGAACGAAACAAAGTGTGCCATTAACTTTACTTAAATATATGAAAACACAAAGTAAACAATGATAATAAAGGGATAACAGACTCAAAAATAAAATATTCTTACCACCTGAGAATAATATTGTTAATTTTATCTCTGTGTTATCTTTCGATTTTACGCTGCTTACCATATTAGAATAAGATTTTTTATTAAAATTTGTGTTAATTGAACTGATTCAATTTGATGGAGTTATAGTTAATTCGTTTTATTATATATACTCTGAGTTTATCCGACAACATATTTTCTCCCTCTATGGGTACTGCTTGTAAGGGTATTGGTCGTAAGGGTACTGATCGTAAAGGTACTGCTGTGTTTTATTTAGGCAAATATTTGGTTATTATTTGGCGTTAAATTCATTGGTAATTTTTTAGAGTTAGCGGGATTTTACCAACATTTTTTTTTGTGAATTTCATGTTAATTGAAAGAATATTTAAGGCTTAGTGTTAATTCTAAGATAAATTTAATTAATTTCTTGATAATTTGCTATATTTTATTGACTTGTTTTTAAATTTTAAATAAAAATTAATTTTTAATGAGGTTAATAATCAAGTGATAGGATAAATTTTGATGATAATGACTTTGTAATGATATTGAATTTGACTAAATTAATATATCAATATATTTTTCTAAGAATATTTACACATTGATGATACTTTAAAATATTGAAAATCTAAAGTTGAAACCAACTAATTTTATCATGATGATGATATATTTGAAATCTACTTGAAAATTAATGTAAAATATACTGAAATTTGTGATTTAGTTTGAAAGATATATCATTTTATAATGGCTATAATTAGCCGAATCGATGATCTATCAATATATTTCATCTCTAATTAGATATTTGATGGTGAATGTGGTGAAATATTTGTAGGAAATATTCATTTTAGCGAATTTTGATCTTTTACTGAGGTCTTTGAATTTAGCTACTAAATTATTTCAATGGAAGAATGTTTGTAACAATTAAATAAAATTCATATTTTGAAGAATTTCTATGGATTTTAAGATATATTAAAGGGCTCAAGTGGGTGAAATTATATTCGGTTGGATTTAGTGAAGGTTAAGATGGTAATATATGATTTTTAAGGGGGTTTTTAAAATGCTAGAAATATTTGGTGAGGGATCGGTTAATGTTTTGAATATTTATATATTCTTATTGGTAAAATATCAAATTTTGAAGGGAAATAGTCAGCTGTGAATAGTTCCTGTGAAATTATATCGTTTTAGAGGTTGCACAGTAATTTATGTTTCAGAACCAGTTTTAATTAATTATCCACGGTTTTATTAATGGTTAATGATCAATTTACTTGTTTTTGACAATGAGAAATTTGAAATCTTTAGAATTAATTGATATCAATGGTTATTGCTTTAAATTATTTTTATTTAAGAAGTTATTTTATTCATTTTAGGGATATCGTTGACAAAGCTTGAGAAATATTAACTTAAAAGAATTGGAAAACAACTAAAGAAAAATGATCTTTGAAGGAAATTTATGATTTTAATTAGAAATTAAATCGGTTGAATATCTATTGAAGGAATATTGTTATCGGATGGATAAATGATATTTTCCTAAATTACCTTATTATATTATTATTTTAATGACTAAATTAACCAATATTCATAAATTTATCGTACAAAATATCCATGTTTTGGTTACTCAAACATCTTAAATTTCTCGCAAAGATATATACGTCTAATGATCATCTAATTAAATTAGAAAATAATTGTTACTTTTTAATATATATTTCTAACTAATAAGCCCCTTAATTGGATAAATGATAACCATATTTCTATTATGACTCCTTTAATTATTTTTGCCTCAAACAAATTTACTCCAAATGATAAAGAATTTAAAATTATCAATGAATAATGACCATGTTTTCTCATATTATTAACTATTGTAACGAACATTAGATGAATAAATTAATTTTTGCTTTAAATGACTACAAAGTTAACCAATAAATTAGTCGCTCGACATAAGTGTAAAGTTACATTTAAAATATTCACGAATTTCTGATCATCTCACTAAATTACCTAAGAATTTCTAAATGATTAATATACCTTTGCGACATGTTGAATGTGACCAGTACCCTTGCTAGCAATACCCATAGGGGGACAGAATATTTTGTCGGATAAACTAGGAGTATATGGTCTTTATTGATATATCAAAATACTGTTATTTATAAATCAACTAAAAAATACTCAAAAATACTATATTATTTTACTGAATGATACCTTAAATGTTTTTAATATACATATTTCTAAAATAAATCAACAGTTCAAACCAACAACATGTATGCAAGACCACCCATTGTTAATTTATTTCCAGTGTCACATCTTTCAAGAATGCCGTGAGTGTTTAAAGAAAGCTGAGCTAAAAGAAACTTTCCAGATAACAACTCTCCTGAATGTTTTGAACAAAAATCAGCGAAATTGAGAACAAACGATTAGATGGCGATTAACTTCTGGCCACAACCCTAACAACATGAAAATTAAGATTTTAATTATTGAATTCGTTGTTTTCTGCATGGAAATACTAACAGAATATTTTTTAATTCAAAAAATCTTCATTATAAATTTTTGAATTTAAAAAATTAAATGAAGGATATATAAGTGTACATAATATTATAATATTATATAAAATTATACTGTATTTATTAATAAATTTAGAATACATAAAATTATAATATTATAATATTTTATAAATACTATATAATAATGTTTAAATATGCTTAAATAACTAAATTGTTTAAATATGTTTAAATACTAAATTTAAATTATTTAAATTTAAATTAATTAAATATAATTATGATATAACTTTATTTCTTTCGTTTTAGTATCCATAAAGTAAGTAAATAAAGTTAGAATTTCTAAATGATTAATATACCTTTGCGACATGTTGAATGTGACCAGTACCCTTGCTAGCAATACCCATAGGGGGACAGAATATTTTGTCGGATAAACTAGGAGTATATGGTCTTTATTGATATATCAAAATACTGTTATTTATAAATCAACTAAAAAATACTCAAAAATACTATATTATTTTACTGAATGATACCTTAAATGTTTTTAATATACATATTTCTAAAATAAATCAACAGTTCAAACCAACAACATGTATGCAAGACCACCCATTGTTAATTTATTTCCAGTGTCACATCTTTCAAGAATGTCGTGAGTGTTTAAAGAAAGCTGAGCTAAAAGAAACTTTCCAGATAACAACTCTCCTGAATGTTTTGAACAAAAATGAGCGAAATTGAGAACAAACGATTAGATGGCGATTAACTTCTGGCCACAACCCTAACAACATGAAAATTAAGATTTTAATTATTGAATTCGTTGTTTTCTGCATGGAAATACTAACAGAATATTTTTTAATTCAAAAAATCTTCATTATAAATTTTTGAATTTAAAAAATTAAATGAAGGATATATAAGTGTACATAATATTATAATATTATATAAAATTATACTGTATTTATTAATAAATTTAGAATACATAAAATTATAATATTATAATATTTTATAAATACTATATAATAATGTTTAAATATGCTTAAATAACTAAATTGTTTAAATATGTTTAAATACTAAATTTAAATTATTTAAATTTAAATTAATTAAATATAATTATGATATAACTTTATTTCTTTCGTTTTAGTATCCATAAAGTAAGTAAATAAAGTTAGAATTTCTAAATGATTAATATACCTTTGCGACATGTTGAATGTGACCAGTACCCTTGCTAGCAATACCCATAGGGGGACAGAATATTTTGTCGGATAAACTAGGAGTATATGGTCTTTATTGATATATCAAAATACTGTTATTTATAAATCAACTAAAAAATACTCAAAAATACTATATTATTTTACTGAATGATACCTTAAATGTTTTTAATATACATATTTCTAAAATAAATCAACAGTTCAAACCAACAACATGTATGCAAGACCACCCATTGTTAATTTATTTCCAGTGTCACATCTTTCAAGAATGTCCGTGAGTGTTTAAAGAAAGCTGAGCTAAAAGAAACTTTCCAGATAACAACTCTCCTGAATGTTTTGAACAAAAATGAGCGAAATTGAGAACAAACGATTAGATGGCGATTAACTTCTGGCCACAACCCTAACAACATGAAAATTAAGATTTTAATTATTGAATTCGTTGTTTTCTGCATGGAAATACTAACAGAATATTTTTTAATTCAAAAAATCTTCATTATAAATTTTTGAATTTAAAAAATTAAATGAAGGATATATAAGTGTACATAATATTATAATATTATATAAAATTATACTGTATTTATTAATAAATTTAGAATACATAAAATTATAATATTATAATATTTTATAAATACTATATAATAATGTTTAAATATGCTTAAATAACTAAATTGTTTAAATATGTTTAAATACTAAATTTAAATTATTTAAATTTAAATTAATTAAATATAATTATGATATAACTTTATTTCTTTCGTTTTAGTATCCATAAAGTAAGTAAATAAAGTTAGAATTTCTAAATGATTAATATACCTTTGCGACATGTTGATTGTGAGTAGTACCCTTGCTAGCAATACCCATAGGGGGACAGAATATTTTGTCGGATAAACTAGGAGTATATGGTCTTTATTGATATATCAAAATACTGTTATTTATAAATCAACTAAAAAATACTCAAAAATACTATATTATTTTACTGAATGATACCTTAAATGTTTTTAATATACATATTTCTAAAATAAATCAACAGTTCAAACCAACAACATGTATGCAAGACCACCCATTGTTAATTTATTTCCAGTGTCACATCTTTCAAGAATGCCGTGAGTGTTTAAAGAAAGCTGAGCTAAAAGAAACTTTCCAGATAACAACTCTCCTGAATGTTTTGAACAAAAATGAGCGAAATTGAGAACAAACGATTAGATGGCGATTAACTTCTGGCCACAACCCTAACAACATGAAAATTAAGATTTTAATTATTGAATTCGTTGTTTTCTGCATGGAAATACTAACAGAATATTTTTTAATTCAAAAAATCTTCATTATAAATTTTTGAATTTAAAAAATTAAATGAAGGATATATAAGTGTACATAATATTATAATATTATATAAAATTATACTGTATTTATTAATAAATTTAGAATACATAAAATTATAATATTATAATATTTTATAAATACTATATAATAATGTTTAAATATGCTTAAATAACTAAATTGTTTAAATATGTTTAAATACTAAATTTAAATTATTTAAATTTAAATTAATTAAATATAATTATGATATAACTTTATTTCTTTCGTTTTAGTATCCATAAAGTAAGTAAATAAAGAATTTACTACAATATTTTAATTATTTTACTTAGTAATGAAGAAAATGAATTATATGATTATGAAGAAGATGAGTCAGACAAAATGGTGAAACACTAAAAGACTTATGTTCTGGATTTAGAGATTTCTTATTAAAACATGAATTATATGATTATGAAGAAGATGAACCAGACAAAATGGTGAAACACTAAAGGAGTTATAGTTTTTAGATTTAGAGATTTCTTATTAAAACATGAATTATATGATTATGAGGAAGATGAACCAGACAAAATGGTGAAACACTAAAGGAGTTATGTTCTGGATTTTTTAAATGAATTAGCTGATTGTAGGTGTCCTTCAACATGAATGTTTACTTATCAGACTTAAATTATGTAAACTTTCTTTCAACGAATGTCAAGAAAAATGGGAAAACCGATGTTTTAACAATTAGATATTGTAAAATATTCGTTACACCTGAAGAATATTATTAATAATGTAAGACATGAATTAATTCTTTAAAATAAATATATTATATTTAGGTATCTGTGTTTTATGGTGGGAAATGTCATTGAAAAAGTATACCACAAATAACAGTTGCCTAATAGTCAGGTAGAATTTAATTTCTGACGATAAAATGATAAATAACATCTGTAAGTTAATGGCTTTTAAATTTTAGCAATGATAGTTGACACCGCATCAGAAACTAAGAAATACGTCCAATTTGCAAGATGTATTCCAAATGGCCTGATGGAGATGATAATTTTGAGATAGATTACCAGCAGAAGAGCGAGAAAAATTTGTAAATTAAATATAATAGGGTTGGGTGGGTCCTCTTTATCCCTTAATTAATATATATTTACAAGCTGATCGTCGTGGTGGGCGGTTGTAATCTAACTAGTGGGAGGCCTCTGTAAATATATATTTGTGTTAGTGAAAACATTAATTAATTTGGTTATAGTGCCAATGACGCATGTATTTTGAAATTATACGTTTCGAATGTGCTGGTAGTTGACTACCCATGCTAGGCGTAATGTTCCGTACGGAAAGCTATAATGCCCAGGTTCTTCTGACCCCACTTGGGGGAGGCACAGACGACCCTTGTGGACGCGAACAAATATCCACCGTGTCTTTCAGGCACAGATATTTGGTCACTGCTCATTAGGCCTGGCAATACTAAATGCATAAACTTTGCCTTGTCCTCTCTTGTCTTGATTTTTATCGTTTAATTATTAAAGTATGTGTGATAAGTTTTATTTACTAACCTTAATAAACCATAATATGCTTTAAACTCGAAAACCCTTGCGACATGTTGAGTGTGACTAGTACCCATATGAGCAATACCCATAGGGGGACAGAATATTTTGTCGGATAGACTAGGAGTATATACACCCATGTTAAACAAGGTATGTGTATATAGAATGTGTGTGTAAAATTATTGTCAACTTCCCGTGAAGGCAAACACAGAATATTGCAAACATATAATAATTCTCTACCCCATAACTTAGTGTGTAAAAATTATTTTAGGTTTTTGACTAATTATAATAATAATAATAATAATAAAGTTTAATGGGTTGTATAAAAAATATTTAGGTTTTCACTAATATTGATAATAATAATTGTTAATGGGTTGTGTGTGTATGTGTAAAAATATTTTATGTTTTTGACTAATATTTGCAATAATAATAATAATAATAATAATAATAATAATAATAATAATAATAATAATAATAATAATAATAATACTTTGAAATTGTATTTGAAAATAATTTGCGACATGTTGATTGTGAGTAGTACCCTTGCTAGCAATACCCATAGGGGGACAGAATATTTTGTCGGATAAACTAGGAGTATATATAATAATAATATTAATAATAATAATATTGATTAAAACTTTGAAAATAATTCTTTGAAAATAATACTTTGAACAATATTTGATGAAAAAGTTCCTGAAATAATCATGAAAATGTTGAAAATCGTGAAAATATTGAAAATGTAGAAAATTATGAAAAAATTGATAATTATTAAAAAATGCAAATGATGAAAATGTTGAAAATCCTGAAATTGACGTAGAAATTAAGTTTAATGAATATGTAAGTAAATAATAATAATGAAACTTCTAAAAAAAAATAATAATTAGAACTTTGCAAATAATAATAATAATTCTTTGAAAATAACTTTGAAAATATTAATAATAATAATAAGATGAAAAACTTTCAAAATAACTGTAAAAATAATAATTTAATAATAATAGTAAAGAAATATTGAAAAATATTGAAAAATATTAAAATATTCATGCAAATGATGAAAATGTTGAAAATCATGAAATTGATGTAGAAATTAAGTTTTATGAATAATTGCAAATAATAAGAATAATAATAATAATAATAATAATAATAATAATAATAATAATAAAACTTAGAAACTAAAAACTTAGAAAATAATAATTATTTTAATAAATGACCTTGAAAAATTAAATGACCTTGAAAATTAAATGACCTTGAAAAATTAAATGACCTTGAAAAATTAAATGACCTTGAAAATTAAATGACCTTGAAAATAAAAAGATTACTTAATTAAAACAAAAAATTAAATTAAATAAAGAAAATGACCTTGACCTTGAAAAAATAAATGACCTTGATGAGTCATCACGATGAGTCATATGACCTTGGATGAGTCACGCGACCTTGAAATGACCTTGATGAGTCATGTGACCTTGAAATGTCCTTGATGAGTCATGGTCATTGTTTAAATGACCTTGATGAGTCATATGTCTTTGTTTAAAATTTGACCTTGACCTTTTATTAAAAATTTGACCTTGACCTTGAAAAAGAAATGACCTTGAAAAAGGAATGACCTTGAAAATATAAATGACCTTGAAAAATAAATGACCTTGAAAAATAAATGACCTTGAAAAAGTAAATGACCTTGAAAAAATAAATGACCTTGAAAAAATAAATGACCTTGAAAAAATAATATTTTGAAAAAATAAATGACCTTGAAAAATGGTCTCGGGAAAACGTTAATAACTTTGTCAATTTTAATGATGATGATAATTTTTATACATCAGTAGATAGATCTTGCACTAAGCCTTCAAAATAAGCTATCAATTAATAAATTTGGATAATGGGAACGATAACTTTTGGGATGAAAAAAAGTAGGAGCCCGCCGGATCACTTAATAATTATATGACCTTGAAAATGATTTTTGGTAAAATGTTAATAACTTTGTCAATATTAATGATGATGATAACTTCCATGACTCATTCGAAAGGTCTTGGACTGGGCTTTAAGATGAGGTATCGTCCAATAAAATCCGTTGGTGGGAACATTAATTTTTGGGATGAAAAAAGTAGGAGCCCGCCAGATCACTTAATTAAAACAAAAAATTTAATTTAAAAATTAAATGACCTTGACCTTGACCTTTTATTTTAAAAAAAAAATTTTTTCTCGGGGGGGGGGGGTATATGTGATGCGGGGAGCTCATGATCTGGGGAGCTCATGATCTGGGGAGCTCACATCATACTACTATCCTCCATTTTCACACCAGATATTTCAGTTAATTTTTCCAATAAAATTTTATTATAAATTCTAAATATTAAATAATTTGATAATTAACTAATCATATTAACCTTTTTCTGTAGTCATTATTAGTATTTTAAAACTATAGTATATATTTGTTTATAGAATATAAGCGAAAACAAATATAACTAAATACATTTATTAAATACAACATTAAAATAACTGTGAAAGTCTAGCAGAATTAATTTTCCAAATTGGAGAATACACATCATTATTATCAACTTTATATCCTTGGATTGCAATTGTTATATACCAATTTTCGTTTTCTTTGAAACTGATTTCATCAAAGGAATCATAAAATTTTGCATATCGGTTGTTGAAAAATGCATTTTGATTGCATGATAGATTCGTATTCAACCTTTAGAAAACATCATCTATGGTTTTAATATCTAACATTGAAAGCGTGCCGGTTAAGAATTGAAATTGGGTAGGAATAAGCTTGATCGGCGACACCAATTTCATATTGATTTCTTCTTTTAAAAAATACATTTTGTAGTTGTGGAACATTTGAACAGGTTGTACAAGTTCTGGAACTACTTTTGGTTTTTCAGTGCTTGAAATTTTCTTGGTCATTGTGAATTATGATTAAAATGAAATGGTACAGGGTTTTTATACCTATGACTATTGTTTATCATCCAATCAGATTGCAGCATGTCTTTGTTTTAATTGAATGATAAATAATTAATTAAGTGTTAATAGAAAATCTAAAAATTCTTTTCCTTCAATTATTGATTTAATTTCAGATATGATATTATCAACTATACATTTGTAATCAATATTTTTTATTCCAAGAATTACTATCTTACCGCTAGCGAATATATTTACACACATAGGGTTATATTTTATATATCTCAAAGCTGGAAATATTTCTGGTTCATAAAAGCATGGTATTAATTTAGCTAATTTATTTAAATTACAAGAAAAACCTATATCGGAAGTTACGGTTATCGATTGTATTTCTAAATCATAAACATTATATTCACTAGCTTTGATTATTTCCTTACACCCCATAATTCGACATTTACCAGTTTTGAAATATATTATTGGATATTTATTACTTCTATTGATAAGTTGTTGTGGTTTCCCTATTGGAAATACCATTTTTGATACATCAGTTTTTGCCCTGTAATTTATATTTGAAAGCATTTTAATGAAATAATTATAAAAAGCTCTGATATATATAGGTATTTTAAAACAGAGTTCATTTAAATTAACAATATAAACAATAATTATATAGTTTAAATTTAAAAAATGGAATTACAAAATGATGCTGTATACCAAATCGTTGGTCCAAGTGGTAGCGGGAAAACTTTATTTGTTTGTAAATTACTAAAATCAAATTTGTTCAAAACAAAATTCAACAATATTTATTGGCATAGGGGCGCCGACGAAGAACACGGATTGACGCAATCAAGTTTCTGTCAGTTGAAAAACATGAAAATAGTAAAGGGTTTTGATAAAAACTGGTCAAGTCGTTTGAAGAAAGATGATATCATCATTATCGATGATTTGTATCAAGAAGCCAATAAAGAAAAGGACTTTAATAATTTATTCACAAAAATCAGCAGACATGTTGGTGTAACGGTTATTTTCATAACACAAAATCTATTTCATCAAGGTGGTGCACATCGAACACGTAATTTAAATGTACAATATTTAGTTATTTTCAAGAATCCTAGAGATGCAACTGTCATCGATTTTCTTGGACGACAAGCATACCCTAATAACCGTAATTTTCTTATCAATGCATTTCAAGATGCTACGAAAATACCGCATGGGTATATATTTCTCGATTTCACACAACAATGTCCTGATGATATACGCGTAAAAACAGATATTTTCAACCCAAAAGGTGCCATGGTATATAAACAAAGTTCAAAACAAAGTTGAAAACATATAAATCATGTTTTCTAAAACAAGGATATCGGGTAAAAAACAACCAAAAGTTCCACCAACAACTAGTTATACTCCATCTAAAGAACTTATTACAGAAAATTTTCCTGCAATGAATCTTATTTCGAAAAATCCTAAACCTAAACCTAAAAGTAAAACCACTAAGAAAGTAAAAGTTGTTAAAAATCATCGGAGTTTCCCGTTTTTCAATACATTGTTAAAGGCACCAAGTATGAAAAGAAACAGTATTTTGCAATCATTTCCAAATTATGTTGTCGATGATTTACTCGATATTATACTTAAAGTAGTCAAAGGCAAGATTAAAATCAGTAAATCTAAAAAGCAATTATTGAGTAAACATAGGAAACCTTTGCTATCATTAGTAAATAATAAAAATCGTCAACAAATGAGAAAAATTATATATAAACAACAAGGGGGATTTATCGGTGCATTGATACCTTTAGCAATATCATTATTAGGTGGAATAATAGGAAGTCGATCATAAACAATGGGTGCTAATCCTTCATTACCAGACATTAAATTTAATATTAAATCTTCTTGCTGTAATGGAGAAGATTTGGACGAACCCGGAAGACGAAGCCGGTTTTGGTGGAGTGGCAAAATTAAGGAAAAGAGTTCCGAATTCGAAAAAGGAAACCCAGAAGTGGTTATCAGACCAGCTTGCGTACAGTTTGAACAAACCAATGCAGAAACGATTCCCAACAAGAGCATATAAAACATATGGAATAAATGATTTATGGCAAATGGATTTGATGGAGATGATACCCTATTCGAAAATTAACAATGGGTATAAATATATTTTAACATGTATTGATGTATTCAGTCGGTTTGCCCGAGCAATACCCGTCAAGGCAAAATCTGCAGATGAAATGTCCAAAGCTGTTAATCATTTATTTAAAGATGGACATCCTAATAACTTGCAAACTGATTTAGGTATTAATATTATTATTTTTATTATTATTATTATTATTATTTTAGGTAAAGAATTCTACAACAGTAAAGTCAAGCAAATCCTCAATAAATTGAAAATAAACCATTACTCAGTACATTCTCAATACAAAGCTGCTCATGTTGAAAGATTTAACCGAACTTTGAGAGATAGATTAAAGAAATTATTCGTGCATCAAGGTAATAAAAAATGGGTATTGGTTTTACCAAAAATAATAACCAGTTATAATCACTCATCACATCAAGGACTGAATGGATTAAGGCCGATTGATATCACGTCAAAAACAAACTATTCTAAAAAACCTGAAAAAATTACAAAACCGAAATATAAAGTAGGTGACCATGTTAGAATTAGTAAAATTAGTGCATCACCATTTATTAAAAATTTCGATACGAATTGGAGTGATGAAGTCTTTGTAATTTCAAAAATAAATACTAAACAGAATCCTGTAATGTATGTCATCAAAGACAATGATAACAATATTGTACAAGGAAAATTTTATGAGCAAGAATTACAAGTTATTCCTCCCCCAAAAGTATTTAGAATTCAAAAGATATTGAAAACTAAAAAGGTCGGCAAGGATAAACAATACTATGTCAAATGGCATGGTTATCAAAACCCATCATGGATATCAGAAAAGGATCTAGTAAAGTGAATTTTTATACTATTTTACCGAGCAATAGTTGCCCATTAATTCATCCAGATAATCAAGCCAGTAAATTCATGGTCAATCTCCAGAATCCGATTTCTTTAAATGGTGACTGGGAAGTTGCACTGCAAGATTTTACATTCGTGTACAATACATTCCCATTTTATAGTCAATGTAAGATTGATTTCAAAAGGAATGTTATGAAAACATGTAGTGGTATCTTTATTATCAGTAATTATGATAAAACATATCATATTCCGAATCAAATATTAGATCAGCATTGCTCTATGTTTTACAAGGATGGATTAAATATCAGTTGTGATTTTAAACCATTTACAATAACATTCGAATATATTGAAGATGCCTGACGAATGGGTTGCAATAAGTTGAAAAATGAAGTTATGGAAACAGAATATTTATTACGCTTTGATCTATTTGAAGCAAACAGTGTAATGAGAGAAGAAATCAAAATTTCAGTGTCGTATAATAATGAAGTTTAAGAATCATTCACCTTCGCTGACGAATTATATATTGATAAACTTGATGTGTTACTTAAATATTTAAAGTATAATTGTTCACACATATTTAAAAGTTTGGACATTGTGAAAGAATTGTTATTTACCTTCAGTTTGAATGATGACATTTGCGAAGTTACATTTGATAAAAATTTGACAAATACACTTGGATTAGAGAAGCAGCAATATCGGGAAAAATCGGCAGGTATACGTAAACCGAGAATACTTGAACATCATCAACAAATGTTCATATATACTAATATTATTGAGCCTATAATAGTTGGTGATTCCAGTGTTCCTCTATTGAAATCGGTATGGATTGGAAAATACGAACATGATGAAGTTGTCAATATAAATATAGATAATCCCATGTATTTACCAATAGCAAGCTCATGTATAAACAATATAGAAATAAATATTCGTGACGATAGTGGAAAACTTATAAACTTCCCAAAAGACTCAAAAACTCATTTGACACTACATTTTCGTAAAGTAGATGGCTAATTCCGATATTATTAGTATGTATAGCGATAGCCAATCTGGCGGTGCATTACCATATTTTATTGGTAAACAGTACGGATCAGGTTGGTTAAAAACAATAGGGAGATTTGCACTTCCTATTCTTAAACGTATTGGTAGTTTTGGCATGAAAACTGCTAAAGATGTGATTATGAATGAACAGAAAATATTACCATCCCTAAAAACAAATGCTTTAGCTGAGTTAGGGAAGGTTCTACCTGGAGTTGCTGGTATGTTTCAAAAAGATACGCCTCCAGCCCCGGCTCCAGCCCTGGCTCCAAAACGTAAAGGACATGGAATATCACGTATAAACAAACGAATGAAAGGACATGGAACTATATTTGCAAAATGATTTGTGGTAAATCCGAATTATGTATATTTGATAGACCATCGCCCCAGGCTGTAATAGAATTTGGTGCCTTTGAGGAAGTTTTTCCTATGAATTCAATTACCGATAGTAGAAATGATATCGAGTTTTATATTAATGGTTCACAAACCGAATATTTAGATTTGAACGATACTTTATTGACTGTTCAGATTAAGGTTGTAGATAAAGATAGAAAAGTTTTGGATGCCAATGCAGATGTAATACCGAACAATTTCCTGTTTCATACTCTTTTTAAAGATGCAGTGTTGGGATTTAATAATATCAAGATTGAGGGCGGAAATAATACATTCATTCACAAGGCATTAATAGAAACTATTTTAAATTACAATTCCGATACTAAAAATACATGTCTTACTCCTATGGGCTATGGCAGTGATGATGAAAGAAAAAAGTAGGTAAAAGGCTCAAAGGTTTTCACCATGTGCTCATCACTACAACTTGATTTTATGGATCAACCGAAATATTTACTACCGGGAGTTAATGTACATATTAGACTGAAAAGGTCTGATTCTGCATTATCTCTTACTAGTGCAACTACTACACCAATATGTCAACTAGTTGATGCAAAATTATTGGTGAGAAGAGTTCGAGTAGACCCCTCAGTATTAGCAGGTCATCAATTGGGTCTTAATTCAAAACATGCAATTTATCCATTAAAAACAAAGGAAATTGTACAATTTGCTATTGCTAAAGGTGCTTCATCATTCTATAAAGAACAAATATTTGGTGACAGAAGAATGCCTAATTTTATTCTGATAACATTTCAGAGTGAAGCACAATATAATGGATCATATACTGCGTCCAGCTCAATTTTCAAAAACTTTGGTATTACATTATTGACTTTGTCGAAAAATACTGATTATAGAGAAACATATATTCAAGATTTCGAGAATGACAATTACTGTGCGACATATATGCAGAGTATTGTTAGAAATCTGGGTTATTTAGATAAAAATTTGAATTGCGGAATAACTCTAGAGGATTTTAAAAGCAAATACCCATTTTTTACATTTGTTTTAGCCCCTGATTTTGATTTAAATCAAAGTCAATTACCTCAAAATGGAAATTTACGACTGGATATAAAGTTTGCAAAAGCTATTACTGAACCAGTACATGTTATAATATATGGAGTATTTGAAAATGAAGTTCAAATTACTGCAAATAGAACTGTGTTGGTATAAATGTATATTGAAACACAAAACGTTGTCATGGAGTAAGTTTGTTTTTTTTATACTCTGGATTTATTTAAGTAGTTCTGTTCAGGTACTGAGAATTGGAAAACAGATATTGGGAAATGAATTTGTTGGAGTTTTTCCTCTTGATAAAATTCCATATTTGAGCAATAATCAAGCAATAATCGTCAATACTCAATCGTCTCATCTTGGTGAAGAACATTGGATAGCTATATATATGAAACCTGGTAATATATTCGTGTTCGATCCTATGGGTTTTTATTACCCAGCTTTGTTGATATCAAAACTACAAACAATGGGGAAACCTATTGTATATAATAAAACTAGGTTTCAAAATCATTTGACCCAAACATGTGGTCAACACTGTTTGGCGTGGTTGTTGTACAAAAAGTTTCATGTTTAATAAATGTTTAGTGTATGCTTTGTTGTTGTTATTTAATAAGAAAGACTTTTATTATTATTTAATAAGAAAGACTTTAATTTTATTGTTATTATTAACTTATTAATTATTTTTAATTAACTTATCATAAAGCCATCACATGCTCCGTGCATGCACAGTGCATGTTAACAAAGAACTGACTAATAAAGACAGTCACATGGAAACAGTGTGATTAACAAGGCACGTGTAGATGCAATGTGATTGGCTAACAGAGTAAAATATTTAAGTTTCTATGTGTGTATACCGAAATCTTATTGGCTGGGACAGGAAAATTTAAATCTCTTTATAAACATTTGCAATTTCCAAATTCGTCACAATAAATTTAAAATTTACAAAATGGAAGGACAAGAAAATAATATTCTGAGATGTATAATGGCTGGCAGCAATGGTAAAATATTATTATTTTATTATTTTTATATATTTATTTATAGATGATTTGTGGTACGAAGTTACTGAAAATGAAGATGGATTTAATTTAAATTGTACATATGGTAATTTTATTTTTATTTATTAATATTATTATTATTATTATTTAGACGTTATAATGGTGAGCGATGATGAAGATCCTATAATTATTAGCGACAATGACGATACAATAGTAATTATTAGCGACAATGACGATACAATAGTCATTAGTGAGGATGATGATGATTTATCAAGTAATTTTTTTATTATTATTGTATTAAATCAAAAACCTTTTTTAGGACATAGTCAAATGATTCCTAATCATATCGACAATGAGTTTTTCATCGAAACATGCGATGATAGAAAATACTCGTAAGTTTTTATTATTTTTATATGTAATTTTTAAAAATGATTTAGAAGCTTCAAATGTTTTGAATGATGCCCCTATTCGGTATGCCCTCTCTGAGGATGATGCTCCAATTTATGCTGCACCTATTGATGAAACAATGCTAATTGATACCCTCACTGCTATTGGGGAGGAAGCAGATTATGCCTCTACTTTTATTGGAGATGCCCCTAAGGTTTTTGGAAATATCCTCACTGAGGACGAAACAGACTCTGATTCAGAGTCTAAATGTTAAATTTTTTTTTTCATGAATAATATTTTTTATTAATCATAATTATTTATAAATTATTTATAAACTTAAATTATAACTTTCTTTAAATTATTTTAAAAAAATGCTGTAAATTTGTAATTGACGATTTAAATTTATATGAAGAAAATTTATATGAAGAAAATTTATATGAACAGATGATGAAAATTTATTTGAAAAATCCTGAACAATTTTATTTGAAAAATTTATATGAAGAAAATTTATATGAACAGATGATGAAAATTTTAAACGATGAAAATGTAGAAGAAAATTTTGAAATATTCTTGAGAAAGTTATAATTTAAGTTTAGAAATAATAATAATAATAATAATAATAATAATAATAATAATAATAATACCTTTAAATTTCCATGTCTTTGATCTAACTGCTAATAATATTTCCTTTATTAATAATTGTTAATAGTTATTCAGTTTTATAATTATTGTCTAATAAAAAAACTGAATAACTACTAACAATTGTTAATAAAGATATTAAACATTCTATATTACAACAATATTTAGATAATTATTAAATAAATTTATTAATAGGCCAATTATATCCTCGGTATTGCATGTCTTCGACTGGGCATACTAAAGTATGTCACAAAAACATGAAAAAATACTATGGGCATAAATTCTATGGACTCAAATACTATTTATGTCCACTATGCCAGACTTCCCAACCTATAAAATATAAGGATTTTTATAATATACATAGTAAACATCTAAATCAGTTTACTTTAAATAAAAAGAAACTTTTTAATAAGTTAAATAATACAGAACATATCAAAACTGTAAATAAAACTGTATATAAAATAAAACTGTAAATAAAAATAAAACTGTAAATAATGATGCGATTAGCGCAGACAATATAATTAAAACTGTAAATAATGATGCGATTAGCGCAGAACATATAATTAAAAATGTGAATAATAATCTAATTAAAAATGTGAATAATAATCTAATTAAAAATAAAAAACGGCCTGCTGTTAGTCCTGGGTCTTGTGTTCCATCTAAACTTGTTAAAGTTAATGATGGTGGTGATGAAATAGATAATAACCTAAATAATATCCTAAATAATATACTAAATAATCAAATAGGCGGTTCAGTCGATATAGACGACGAGCCAGAAATAGAAATAGATTTTAAGGGGGCTAGAAAAAATCTAAGGTTTGACGTGGAGAAAGACGCCTTAGTACAGATAGCAATAACACCAAAAATTATTCAAAAACTAGTATCAGAAATGAGCGGTATGGGGCCCGTTAAAATTCAGTTCACGGTTCTCATACAATTTGAGAAAGATGGCGAAATCCGAGATAATTTTTTCTCCAATAACGCCGAAGTTTTTTCAGAAAACCTTTTTAATCAATGGCATCACTAAATTAAATAATAAGATAGAAAAATTCACATATTTAGGTAGCGGATGGCGGGTTGTTAAAATAAAAGAAATTGACTTCATAATAAATAAGTATAAGATTATGAATAGATTAGCTGGACATAGTTATATCCCCACCCCGACAGCGTTAAAGTCTAAATACGCAATTGTCAATATCCAGAACACAGATGATGATATGTGTTTTATATATAGTGTTCTAGCCCTCTTAAAGCGTGATGTTATACGCAGAAATAAGCATCGAGTTAGTGCTTACCAAAATTATTTGGATGAAATTAATTTTGACCCCATTAGTGATTGCCCGATGAGATTAAGTAACATACCTAAATTCGAACGCAAAAACCGTGAACTGAACTTAGCTATTAACGTTTTAATATATAGAAATAAACCAGCGAAACCTATCAACAATGAAGATTATATCAACAATGAAGATTATATCCCTCATCATCCCCAGTTAGATATTATTCACCGATCTAAGGTTATAGGTGGTAAACCCATATATTTATTATTATTAGAAGACGGTGATAATTTTCATTACACCGCAGTTTTTGATCTTCAAAAACTTATGAATTCACACCCAAATAGCTCCTGTCACCTTTGGATTCGCGTCAAATGGTGCCCACATTGCCTTAATGGCTTCAGACATAGGAGCGCTTATGATATCCATGTAGACCTATGCCGTAAGAATCAAATAGGTTCTACTTTATATACATTACCGAAAGAGAAAAATTTAATATTCTCAAACTATGCAAAAACAGTAACCCCGCCATTCGTGATATATGCCGATTTTGAGTCGATTTTACCTGAGGATATCACCCACCATCAAAAACACATGCCAATAACAGCAGGCATGTTACTAATTAACAATTATAACAAAACTAAGATTTTATTATGAGTTTGTTGGTGAGGATTGCGTGTTGTCTTTCTTGCATAAGGTGGAGGAAATTGCTGTCACAATTGTCCTACCATATTACGAAATTAACGGTAATAAGCCTATGCAAACCTTGTCTTTCGCTGAAGATCGTGCCTTTTATAATTCCAGGACCTGCTATCTTTGTAAAAAATTTATTAGAGATAGAGTTAGGGACCATTGTCACTTCACAGGTAAGTATCTTGGTGCTGCCTGTAGGAAATGTAATGTGTCTCGCAGAATTCAGAGACAGTTACCTGTTGTATTTCACAATTTGAGGGGGTATGACCTCCATCATATTTTGAAGTATGGTTTGAATAATTTTCCTTCTTGGGAATTGAATATTATTCCAACCACTACGGAAAAATTTATCTCTCTCATCGCGTACATTAACAAACTGCCTGTTCGTTTTATTGACAGCATGCAGTTTGTTAATTCATCACTTGCAAAAGCTGTTAAGACTCTTTCCGATCTGCCTTTAACTTCTTCTGTTTTTGATGGCGCAATTGTTCGAGCAAAAGGTATCTTCCCTTATGACTTCGCTACATCTCTTGAGGTCCTGGAATCAACTCTTGAATTGCCTCCAATTTGGGATTCTGTGTCTAATGATGAATATGAATTAGCCCAAGTTATTTGGACTCAACAAAATTGCAACAATATGTTAGACTATATGTTAACATACCTTAAACTTGATGTGTTTCTCCTCGCAGATTATTTTACACAATTCCGTGAAAAGGCCATTGCATACAATGGTCTTGAGCCTCTAAATTTTTATGGTATTCCCGGTATGTCATGGGTCTCAGCGCTTATGACATTAAGGAACCCATTGAACTTTTACAGGACATGGAAATGTTTAATTTCTATGAAGGAGGGATACGGGGTGGGCTAACATTTGTTAACAAACATTATGTTGTAAGTTCTGAAGACACAGAACTCTTGTATATAGATATAAACAACTTGTATGGTTGGGCCTTAAGCCAAAATCTTCCGTATGGTGATTTTGAATGGGTGTATGATGACCTTGATTCTGTCTTGTATGAATGTATGAATGCTGATATTGATAACCTTCCATATGGCTATACTATGGAGGTTGATATCGATATCCCTGATAGCTTGCATGATTTTTTGAATGATTTTCCGATTGCTCCGGAAAAAATGTGCCCGCCAGATTCAAAAGTTGAGAAGCTGATGCTCACGCATTGGCCGAAGAAGAACCATGTTCTTCATTGGCGACTTCTCAAGTTGTATATTGAATTGGGGGCTTTAATTAAAAATGTACATAGGGCAATTAAATTTGAGCATGCACCTATTTTTAAAGATTACATATCGACTAATACTAATTTGCGCTCAAATTCTACATGTGAGCTGCATAGAGATTTATTTAAATTATTTAATAATAGTCTGTATGGGAAATCCGTGGAAAACCTTAAAAAACGGATGAATTTAAGGCTATGCAATTCAGCTGAAAAGATGATTGTATATGCCTCAAAACCTACATTCAGAAAATCTATCAGAATTGATGATGATCGGATTGCAGCTCATCTAAATAAGGATTCTATATATTTAGACAGGCCTAGCTACATTGGCCAATCTGTGCTAGACCTGTCTAAACTGAGGATGTACCAGTTACAGTATATAGAATTGGCAAAATATAGAAATGAAATTAAATGTGAGATAAATATCGTTGCCGGCGATACTGACTCCTTTTTTCTTGAGGTTAAGAACTGTAAGCTTGACACTCTTTTGCCGGCAATGATTCGTGACAATCTTTTAGACACTTCCAACTATGACCCTGCACATCCCTTATACTCTAGAAACCTTGATTCTGTGATAGGTAAATTTAAAGATGAAAGTAAACGTCTAGGGTATAAGGAATGGGTTTTCTTAAGACCCAAGTGCTATAGTTTGTTAGGGGCTAAAGATCATTTAAAAGCAAAAGGAGTCAGGTTAATAGGTACAGAAATTAGGCACGATTCATATTTAGAATGCTACAATAACAACGTAGTATTTTCTGTGCCACAAAGTAGGATAGGGACGCGGAACCATCAATTGTATACATTTAAAAACGATAAAATCGCGTTGACAAACAACGACGACAAGCGGTTTTGGGTGGGGAAAAATTCCAGTCTCGCATTTGGTCATTATTTAGCACTAGATGATATAAATGATGATCAAATATTTGAAGAAGTTGGGCCACTATTCGGAGGATTAAGTCCAGATTTTGTTTCTGGTGATGAGGAAGTGGGTCCACTTTTCAATGGTTTAAGTCCAGATTTCGATTCTGGTGATGATCCTAATGATGAAATAGATATAGATGATATTTTATTGTCAGACTAAACTGTGATAAATGTTAATATATCTTTAATAAAACGTTTCTTCTACATTGTTGTATTATCTAAAATTTTTATTGAAAACTCGTTATAGTTTTCACATTTCTTACAAATGTTTAACACTTGTATAAATATATTTATTAATATTGATAAAGTTTTTATAAATCATGTTTAACTATTGAAAGAAATTTTTATTTGAAATATATGTTGTAGTGAGCACAACACTACATATATGAGTTGAATGTATATTTAAAGTATAATATTTAGAATTTAGAAAGTTTACCGTGAATATTTTTACCAGTAACTTTGTGATCAGTACCCATGTGACTTGTTGAGTGTGAGTAGTACCTTTATGACCATTACCCTTAGGGGGACAGAATATCTTGTCGGATAGATTAAGAGTATATAGATTAATAATAATAATAATAATAATAATAATAATAATAATAATAATAATAATAATAATAATAATAATAATAATAATAATAAAACTTAGAAACTAAAAACTTAGAAAATAATAATTATTTTAATAAATGACCTTGAAAAATTAAATGACCTTGAAAATTAAATGACCTTGAAAAATTAAATGACCTTGAAAATTAAATGACCTTGAAAATAAAATGACCTTGAAAATAAAATGATTACTTAATTAAAACAAAAAATTAAATTAAAAAATGACCTTGGATGAGTCATCACTATGCGTCATATGACCTTGGGAATGATTTTGATGAGTCACGCGACCTTGAAATGGCCTTGATGAGTCATCACGATGAGTCATATGACCTTGGGAATGACCTTGGATGAGTCATATGTCTTTGTTTAAAATTTGACCTTGACCTTTTATTAAAAATTTGACCTTGACCTTGAAAAAGAAATGACCTTGAAAAAATAAATGACCTTGAAAATAAAATGACCTTGAAAAAATAAATGACCTTGAAAATATAAATGACCTTGAAAAAATAAATGACCTTGAAAATAATATTTTGAAAAATAAATGACCTTGAAAAATGGTCTCGGAAAAACGTTAATAACTTTGACAATTTTGATGATGATGATACCTGCAATAGTTCATTCGAAAGGTCTTGCACCAAGCTTCAAAATAAGCTATCAATTAATAAATTTGGATAATGGCAACGATAACTTTTGGGATGAAAAAAAGTAGGAGCCCGCCGGATCACTTAATAATTATATGACCTTGAAAATGATTTTTGGTAAAATGTTAATAACTTTGTCAATATTAATGATGATGATACCTTCCATGACTCATTCGAAAGGTCTTGGACTGGGCTTTAAGATGAGGTATCGGTCAATAAAATCCGTTGGTGGGAACATTAATTTTTGGGATGAAAAAAAGTGTGAGCCCGCTGGATCACTTAATAATATTTTGAATAATAATAATAATTTAACGTTGAAAAGATGGTGGTCATCAATTGTTAATAACATTAAAACTATTAAAGATATATAAGATACCTATAGCTCATTCGAAAGGTCTTGGACTGGGCTTTAAGATGAGGTATCGTCCAATAAAATCCGTTGGTGGGAACATTAATGTTTGGGATGAAAAAAAGTAGGAGCCCGCCAGATCACTTAATTAAAACAAAAAATTTAATTTAAAAATTAAATGACCTTGACCTTGACCTTTTATTTTAAAAAAAAAATTTTTTCTCGGGGGGGGGGTATATGTGATGCGGGGAGCTCATGATCTGGGGAGCTCACATCATACTACTGTAGGTACTTGGTAGTTGGTTGTTAGCTGGTTGATAATACTTAGTAGCTAGTTAATGGGTAGGTGGTGGTTGAGTGTTACCAATACCCTTACGACTAGTACCCTTACGACTAGTACCCCTACGACTAATAATTAGAGGGTCAAAACATCCTGTCGGATAAACTCAGAGTATATATAATAAAACTGATCAACAATAAGTATTTATTGAATGTGATTTTTACTTTGCAATAATAAGTCAGTAGTTATCATTTAAAAGTAGAATGTTTTGTAAATTAGAATTCATTAGTCTTTCATTGTAATTTAAATTATCCTCATTTCCACGTGGTGTTTTAAAGTGGTTGAGTTGTGGTTTTTTGATGAAAATCAACATTTTTGTTAAATTTAGACATTTTGAAAAGGTTTTTCTACTGATTGTAATTAAAATGATTATAGAAGTTGTATAAAAAAAAATTAATTAAAAAAAACATTTCATAAAATACAATAAAGAATATTTAGTTGATTGTAAGTAGTTAGTTGTAAATATCTGGTTGTTTGAGGGTTAGTTAGTACGTGGTATCATGTTGAAAGTATTTGGTACTTATTTTTTAGCACCTAGTTAAAAATATTTAGTAACCGATTGTTGGTAACTGTTGAATTATTATTATTATTATTATTATTATTATTATTATTACTATTATTATTCTTATTTTTATTATTAGTATTATTATTTTTATTATTATTATTATTATTATTATTACATTAAAATTTTCATTAAAAATTACATTTCTCAAAAACGTTGGTGGTTATTCAAACTTTTGATAATAAATTTCCATTAAAAATCTTAGTTTAATTTACTTATTACATTACTTATTTAAAAATAATTACTTTAATTTACTTATTTAAAATTTTTAACTTTAATTTACTTATCTTTAATTTACCTAATTATTCTTTATTACTTAATTTTACACCATAATTTACTTAACAACTAATTATAACTTTTATTTTCATATTTAACCAATAATTTCATGTGGTCATCTGGTTGTAAGTACTTGGTATCTAGTTGACAGTGCTTAGTACTAGGTATCTTGTATTTGGTTGATAGTACTTGGTAACAGGTATCTGGTTGATGTCGGTTGTGAGTACTTGGTAGGTGGTAGCTAGTTGGTTGTAGGTACTTAGTAGTTGGTTAATAATGCTTAGTACGTGGTTGTTATCGGTTGTGAGTACTTGGTAGGTGGTAGCTAGTTGTTAGCTGGTTGATGTTGGTTGTAAGTACTTGGTAGGTGGTTGTAGGTACTTAGTAGTTGGTTAATAATGCTTAGTATCTGGTTGTTGTTGGTTGGTAGTAACTATTTGTAGGTATCTGGTTGTTAATACATGTTAGTAAGTTACTGGTTGTTGCTACTAAGTTGTTGGTTTGTTGTTGAATTATTATTAAAATTTGTCTTTGAAAAATATTTCATAAAGATTTTCACTAAAAATTATCTTAAAAATTTCCATCTAAAATTATCATTGAAAAATATTTCATAAAAAGTTCCATTAAAAATTAACTTAAAAAATTATTTGATAAAAATTTCCATTAAAAATTACCATTGAAAAATATTTCATTAAAATTTCTATTAAAAATTACCGTAATTTCCGGGTAATAAGTCGCTCCTGTGTATAAGTCGCAATTGTAAAAAATGGCTAAAATTTTGGAAAAATTAATATGTAAGTCGCTCCGTTATTTAAGTCGCACTTATACAGTAATAAGCATGCCTCTGCGGAAATGTTTACTTTGTTCGGTGGTGGTCGCCAAGTTTAATTAAAGACACTAAAGAGAAGAGGTGAGAACAAAAATCATTTAGCGCAAGTATTTAATAACGTGGAATATTTCTTTTTAATTTATAGAGAAATTATTTATATCAATAAAACGAAATGCCTAAGTTATAAATGTCGATTAATGAAGTTAAATTTATCAATAAAAATCAGAGTCTGTAAATCCATTAAATCTTTAAATATTGATATATTTAGGGGGAAATGATTCTTTTTAGATGATTTTATTGGAGAATTCACCTGGATATACCAATTATTGTCATTTAAATGAATTTACTGGTTTATTAGATGTTATCATTAGTTATATAGTCTCTTTTGGAATTTAATGATAATTATTTTTATTGTAGATTGATGACATTGATAATTGTAATGAATTCATACTGAATTTTGTGTATAATTTGAGGAATTAGTAAATAGATTTGACTATACATGTATTACTTTAAAAAAAATAATTAAAATTAATTTTATTTCAATTAATTTATTCAATCTAAATCAATTATCTACTAGATCTTATTAATTTATTATCTTAGTTGATTCAACTTGAATGATCAGTAATTTTCTTTTATTTACTGGATGATTAATGATTAGAATTCATTCTTGTCCAATTATTACATTTTTATAATAATTATTTGGTATATTTTGAATAATTTAAATTTTTACAATAATTTAATCAATTTTTACCTAGTTATTGATGCCTTGAGTTCAATTAATTTTCCACCTAATTTTTCAAGTGATGAGTATTTTTCTTTTAAAGATCAATTTGTTAGTACATAGTTGTTGGTTGTAAGTAGTTGGGTGTTAGTACTTGGTACTTGGTAGTTGGTATCTGATTGACTTTTTATATTTTGATAGGATATTGTATGTGATGAAGATTATTTTGTATTTAATTGCTATTATTTTTATGTGTGGTTAGTTGATTGTTGGTACTTAGTATCTGGTTGATAGTATTTTGCTGATAGTCTTGGTATATTGTTGTAAGTACTTGGTATCTAGTTGAAAATACGTGTTTATAGTTACTGGTAGATGATATTAAGTTGTTGGTAACTAGTACTTGGTAGTTGGTGCGATGTTGTTAGTATCTAGTTGTAAGTTGATATTTGTTAATTTCTCGATGGGTTTTGATGCTGGTTGTAAGTACTTGGTATCTAGTTGATAGCTGGTTGTTAGTAGCTAGTTAATGGGTAGGTGGTGATTGAGTGTGATCAATACCCTTACGACTAATACCCTTAAGACCAGTACCTTTATGACCAGTACCCTTAGGGGGGTCAAAACATCCTGTCGGATAAACTCAGAGTATATATAATAAAACTGATCAACAATAAGTATTTATTGAATGTGATTTTTACTTTGCAATAATAAGTTATCAATTAAAAGAAGAATGTTTTGTAAATTAGAATTCATTAGTCTTTCATTGTAATTTAAATTATTTTGAATTCCACGTGGTGATGAGTTGTGGTTTTTTGATGAAAATCAACATTTTTGGTAAATTTGAAAAGGTTTTTCTACTGATTGTAATTAAAATTATTATAGAAGATGTATAAAAAATTAATTTAAAAAGCATTTCATAAAATACAGTGAAGAATATTTAGTAGTTCGTTGTAAGTATCTGGTTGTTTGAGAGTTAGTACGTGGTATCATGTTGAAAGTACTTATTTGTTAGCACTTAGTTAAAAATATTTAGTAACCGATTGTTGGTAACTGTTGAATTATTATTATTATTTTTATTATTATTATTATTATTATTATTATTATTATTATTATTCCATTAAAATTTTCATTTGACTTTGAAAAATATTTCATTGAAATTAACTTAAAAAAAAAATTTCCATTTAAATTTTCATTAAAAATTACATTTCTCAAAAAAGTTGGTGGTTATTCAATCTTTTGATAATAAATTTGAAAATCTTAGTTTAATTTACTTATTTAGCTTTAATTTAAAATTTGAACCATTGATTATTTAATTTTAAATTTTGAACCTTAATTTTCCTTAATTTATCCTTAATTTACCTAATTATTCTTTATTACTTAATTTTACACCATAATTTACTTAACAACTAATTATAATCCTTATTTTCATATTTAACCAATAATTTCATGTGGTCATCTGGTTCTAAGTGTTTGGTATCTAGTTGACAGTGTTTAGTACTAGGTAAGTTACTTGGTTGTTAGTACTTGGTTGATAATGCTTAGTACCTGGTTGTATGTTATAAAAAAAATTATAAAAAAAAAAAAAAAAAAAAAAAAAATTATAGATGACATCATAAAACTCGAGGTTAAATATAAAAACAGAATAAATTACTTTAGTAGAGATAATATCCATGAAACGTCATCTGAACTGCATTCCCTCATAGGACTCTACCATGCTGAGAAATGGTTTGAATTGAAGTGTCAAGGTTTCATCTCTAAGACTATTAGCGACAGTAGCACTGCTGCGTTCTTCATTAAAACAGATACACTGACGGACCCCCAATACCTTTTCCTTATCCGCGCAAGAAATAACCTTCTTAAACTCAACTACTCCCCGGAACGCCTTAAAAATAAGAAATCTGTCATGCACATCCTGAGACACAGGCACATATCTTTAATCATTGCCCAGCCAAAATTAATGCCAGACGAAATAAACACAATAATGTACTAAAATCCATTTCTGACTACCTGACCTGCCTAAACTTCAAATTTGATACCGAATGCCCACCAGTAGGTATTGTAACTACCCTGAGACCTGACCTCCTAATAAGATCTGAGAGAAACTCTAATACTCACATCCTTGACATCAAAGTACCATATGAATCTAAGGACAATTTCAATAGAGCTAGATCTGATAACTTCGACAAATATAAAAACCTAGCCATAGAATTAGGTCACCTCCATAAATGTAAGATTACTCTGTCTGCCCTTGTCATAGGAACTCTTGGAACTTGGGACAACCTAAATGACTCTATCCTAAAAAAGATAGGCCTTTCTAAATCTGAAACCAAAGCCCTTGCAAAGATAGCATGCACGGCTGCAATACAAAGTAGCTTCCATATATATAGAGAGCACACTTATAAGGACCCATAATCCCTCTTTATCTCTTTCTACCCTACGCCTTATGCTACCCTCTCCCTACACATCATATACTTTGATAACTAGTATTATTCCTAACACTATTGCCCTCACATGCATCATTAAAACTTTACTCCTAGTGTTAACACTGCTGGTTTTTGTTGTTGCTGTTTTTCTTATTGTTGTTATTTTTATAATTGTTATTATTATTACTATTATTATTATTATTATTATTGTTAATATTATTATTATTATTATTATTATTATTATTATTATTATTATTATTATTATTATTATTATTATTAATATTATTATTATTATTATTACTATTATTATTATTATTATTATTATTATTATTATTATTATTATTATTATTATTATTACTATTACTATTATTATTATTATTATTATTATTATTATTATTATTATTATTATTATTATTATTATTATTATTATTATTATTATTATTATTATTATTATTATTATTAATTACAATTATTAATATCTAAACATAAATAATTGCTTACAAAACAAACCAACAAATAAAGGGAGCATATATATGTATATATATATCTAGAAGATACTATCATAAAAGGTCATAATCACTGAATAGGTCACTGTGGGGGTTCTTGTAGGGACTCCGCCTATTCAGTGGTCTTTTTATTACCATTTTGTCAAAGTTTAAAATGATAATCATCGAATGGGTTACTGTAGGAATCCTTGTAGGGATTCCGCCTATTCGATGGTCTTTTTAGTCGTTTATATTGATATTATATCTTTCGTGCCTTATTCTCCTTATATATAATATATTATAATACGTATCGAATTATAACCGCTTACATTCCCGCATAAGGAGTCTTCCTACTCCACCCATTTACCTATTCTTTAGACACCAAACTGACAAAACAGATGCCAGAAGACGTCATAGAACCCATCATTTCCCGTACTGATGATGCCTACCACACCAATAACAGAATGCCAACGACCCCATAAAGATGGAAAACAGAGAACCCATTCAATCTGATTATGAAGCAAATTATCCTCAATAATAAAAAACCCATCATTTCCCATACTGATGATGCCTACCACACCAATAGCAGAATGCCATCGACCCCATAAGGATGGAAACATAAAACCCACTCTTTCTGATTATGAAGCAAATTATACTCAATAATAAAACCAATAGCACATCAATTCTGAAGATCAACACAGAAGACCAGATTGATACATATTGATTGATATATATCAGGGCTGGCAAAAGCGTCGACCGCGGTCAACTGGTCGACCGCGTAGCTATCGAAAGTAGCCCGCTAGCACTATGGAAAATTGCATATAAAAATCAGTTTTTTATTTATTGAATTTCTAACTTTATAAACATATTTAAAATAAGTTTCGATTCATATGACAAAAAAATTCCAATAAGAAACATAATATTAGTCAGATAACACTCAGAGTGTAGTAAATTTATTAAAAAAAATTCTTTATAAAAGTTAACATTTTNGCTTGAACAATGTGAAATTGAAAATACTGAATTATTGTTACACACGGATGTAAGATGGCTTAGCCGTGCAGCATTTCTAAAACGATTTAGAGATCTTTTGCCCGGAATAAAACAGTTTTTGACTGGAAGAGAAGAATTATATCCCGAACTGGAGGATAAAAGTTGGCTGATAAATCTTGCTTTTCTTTGCGACATTACAGAGCACCTGAATAAATTAAATTTACAGCTTCAGGGGAGACACAAATCAATTCTTGGCATGATAACGGCAGTAAAGACGTTTAAAGAGAAACTGTCCTTGTTTGTGCGTCAACTAGAACGGGGTGATTTGAAACATTTTAAAAACATGGAAGAAGAATCCAAAAATGCGCCAGGAATTCTTTACGATAAATATACAAATCAAATTACTACCCTTTTAAATGAATTTAACACACGTTTCGCAGATTCATCTAAAATTGCAAATATTGCTATGTTCATGTCATTCCCGTTTAATGATGTTATTGATACAGAGGAGATCGCTACTCAGATTAATGAATTTCTGGATTCAGATTCAGCTTGCTTAGAAGATGAGATAATAGCGTTTGAAAAGCGACATTTACTTAAAATCAAGAGCTACAACCGAAGGTAATTTTTGGAATCTTATTTCAGAAGAAAAATATCCAATTTTGCGGAGAGTAGTTGGATATATGTCCGCATTTTTTGGATCCACCTATCTTTGTGAATCAGCCTTTTCTTCAATGAATGTCATTAAAACAAAACATCGGTCTTGTTTGACAGATGATCATTTGGAATCATGCTTGCGGATCGCCATAAGCTCCTATTGCCCGAAATACGAAGAACTTGCTGATAAGATGCAGTGCCACGTATCAGGTGCAAGTAGTAGCAGTAAATAATATTATATTAAGATATGTTTACGTTCTAGTAAAGTATTATAAGTTTTTTTCTAATTCGTTTTGTATTTAAATAGAATAAATAGAATAACTACAGGTAACAATTGAAAATAGTTTTTCTGGTAGACCGCCAGATTTAATTTAGTTAAAAGTCGCCCGCAAGACTTGAAAGTTTTGCCACCCCTGATATATATATATATATATATATATATATATATATATATATATATATATATATATATATATATATATATATATATATATATATATATATATATATATGTTGTATTGCAAAGCATTACCCTATTTACACAGAGCATGAATATTATAGAACAGTGTTCTTCAACCTGGGTTCCGCGGAACCCTTGGGTTCCGTATAAAAAATTATGGGTTCCGCGAACAAATTTTATGATTTTTTATAAAAAAAGTTTTCAATATAAATAAACATATAATAATTTATATTTTATACATTGAAAATTTTCTGTTGTAAAATTTTACGCCTTGAAAATTTATGAAATGCTACAATGACATTGAAATTTTTTTTATTTACTAAAAATGTAAGAAAAGTATAAATTATCAAAAATATTTGAGAATAATTCGATTTTTTCTTTAAATTTCAATATATAAATTTCAAAAAGCTATTAAAATTTTGATGCCATTTGTGACCACTTATATGTGTGAAAGATCTTTCTCGCTATATATTGCCACAAAAACAAAATACAGAAATAAATTAGATGCTGAAAATGAAATGAGGCTACAAATTACAAGAATTGTACCAGATTTCAATGTAATTTGTAGCAAAAAACAGGCTCAACCTAGTCATTGAGTACCATTTAATATCAAATTTCTATTTTTTTTATGTTAAACTTTATATTTTTGCCATTAATTATTTAAATAAAATAATTTTATATTATAAAGTGCATTATTTTTTTATAAATTACCACATCGACAACCCCAATTGAATACATATATACATGCCCACATATACATGGGGAAATTTTTATTGGAAGGGTTCCGACGACTGCGAAAGGTTGAAGAGCACTGTTATAGAAGATATTCAAGGTCGAAGAAAGACGTTTGTTGCGAGCACTAAAAGCGCTCCAACACAAGGAAAGAATGTGAAGCCTTAGCAAATGAAGGGTCGAGAACTTCTCCCCTTAAGCCTTAACCGGCCTTGTAATGAATAATAAAATTTTGATTTTTTTTTTGTACTTGGTAGGTGGTTGTAGGTACTTAGTAGTTGGTTGATGATGCTTAGTACCTGGTTGTTAGTTGATTGTTAGTATCTGGTACCTAGTTGATTGCATGTTTTTGATTGTTAGTACTTGGTACCTAGTTGGTTGCTTGTTTTTGGTTGTTAGTACTTGTTAGGTGGTTGTAGGTACTTAGTATCAGGTAACTAGTTGTTAGTAACTAGTTGTAGTTTGTAGGTACTTAGTAGTTGGTAACTGGTTGTTAGTATCTAGTTGTTGTTGGTTGTTAGTACTTGGTAGGTGGAAGTTAGTTGTTAGCTGGTTGTAAGTAGTTGGTAGGTGGTTGTAGGTACTTAGTAGTTGGTTACTGGTTGTTGGTTGTAAGTACTTGGTATCTAGTTGACAGTGCTTAATATCTTGTACTTGGTTGTTATTACTTGGTTGATAATGCTTAGTACTTAGTTGATGTTTGTTGTTAGTAGTTGGTAGTTGGTAGCTAGTTGTTAGTAACTAGTTGTAAGTACTTGGTATCTGGTAGCTAGTTGTTAGCTGGTTGTGAGTAGTTGGTATCAGGTTGTTAGTTGGTTGATAGTACTAGGTATCTTGTACTTGGTTGTTAGTAGTTGGTTGGTGGTTGTAGGTACTTAGTAGTTGGTAATTAATGCTTGGTATCTGTTAGCTAGTTGTTAGCTGGTTGTGAGTAGTTGGTATCTTGTACTTGGTTGTTAGCGGGTAGTTAATGGGTAGGTGGTTGTAGGTACTTAGTAACTGGTTGTTAGTATCTAGTTGTAAATATCTGGTTGATGTTGGTTGTAAGTAGTTGGTAGGTGGTTGTAGGTACTTAGTAGTTGATAATTAATGCTTAGTACCTGGTTGTGAGTACTTGGTAGGGGGTTGTAGGTACTTAGTATCAGGTAACTAGTTGTTAGTAACTAGTTGTAGGTACTTGGTATCTGGTAACTGGTTGTAAGTAACTAGTTGTAAGTACTTGGTATAAGGTAACTGGTTGTAAGTATCTGGTTGTTTGAGAGTTAGTTGGTGCGATGTTGTTAGTATCTAGTTGTAAGTACTTGGTATCAGGTAACTGGTTGTTAGTAACTTGTTGTAGGTATCTGGTATCAGGTAAGTGGTTGTTAGTAACTAGTTGTAGGTATCTGGTTGTAAATACATGTTGGTACTAAGTTGTTGGTTTGTTGTTGAATTATTATTAAAATTTGTCTTTGAAAAATATTTCATAAAAATTTCAATTAAAAATACTCTTAAAAATTTCCATCTAAAATCATTGAAAAATATTCCATAAAAATTTCCATTAAAAATTACCGTTGAAAAATATTTCATTAAAATTTTCATTAAAAAATTTCAATTCTCAAACACCTTCTATTATTTCAACTTTTTGTTAATAAATTTTAAAATCTTACTTTAATTTACTTTATTTTACTTATTTAAAAAATTATTACTTTAATTTACTTATTTAACTTTAATTTTAATTTTTTACTTTGATTACTTAATTTTAAAATTTGGACCATTATTTACTTTAATTTAATATTTTAGAACCTAAATTTACTTTAATTTAAAAATTTGGACCATTATTTACTTTAATTTATTTTTTTTGAACCATTGTTTACTTAGTTGAGCCCTTAATTAACTTTAATTTTAAATTTTGAACCATTATTTACTTTAATTTAAAAATTTGGAACTTAATTAACTTATTTGAGCCCATTGATAACTTTAATTCAAAATTCTGAGCCCATAATTTACTTTAATTTTAAAATTTGGACCATAATTTACTGTAATTCAATTTTTTAGACCCATAATTTATTGTAATTTAATTTTTTAGACCCATAATTTAGTGTAATTCAATTTTTAGACCCATAATTTGCTTTATTTTTAAAAATTTACCATGTTTTTTAGTGTAGACCACCTTTTTCTATTGAAATTCTCAGGACCAAGGAGACCCACCTTAATTTAATTCGAAAAATCCATGCTTTTTTATTGATAGTCGGATTTTTGTATTGAAAATATCCTGAGACCTTAAATTGCCACTCTTTTTTAGTGTAGACCACCTTTTTCTATTGAAATTCTCAGGACCAAGGAGACCCACCTGAATTGACCTAGAAAAATCCATGCTTTTTTATTGATATTCGGAATTTTGTATTGAAAATATCCTGAGACCTTAAATTGCCACTCTTTTTTAGTGTAGACCACCTTTTTCTATTGAAAATATCCTGAGACCTTAAATTACCATGCTTTTTTATTGAAGACTGTCTTTTTGTATTGAAAATATCCTGAGACCTTAAATTGCCACTCTTTTTTAGTGTATACTGCCTTTTTGTATTGAAATTCTCAGGACCAAGGAGACCCACCTGAATTGACCTAGAAAAATACATGCTTTTTTAGTGATAATCGGATTTTTGTATTGAAAATATCCTGAGATCTTAAATTACCATGCTTTTTTATCGATAGTCGGATTTTTGTATTGAAAATCCTAGGACCATCGAGACCCCCTCACTATAGTGTGAATAATCCTTGCTTTTTTATTGAGACTGCCTTTTTGTAATGAAAAAATTTTTTTTTGTATTGAAAATCGCAGGACCATCGAGACCCCCTCACTATAGTGTGAAAATTCCATGCTTTTTTAGTGGTAGTCGGATTTTTGTATTGAAAATATCCTGAGACCTTAAATTACCATGCATTTTTATCGATAGTCGGATTTTTGTATTGAAAAAAAAATTTGTATTGAAAATCCGATGACCATCGAGACCCCCTCACTATAGTGTGATAAAAAAAAATCTGTACCAAAAATCCCTGAAAGCAAAAAAATGTGAGTTGGAGCAATTGCGTNGGGGGGGGGGGGTAATTGTTCCAGGGCGCTACTAACTACCTACTCACAGTCATTTGCCTCACAACGACAACAGAATACACTTTTATCAATCTCATTTACTACCACAAAAATGAAATCTAACCCTGTTTTCTCTCTCAACGTTTTTCCAAATATTTTCAATAATTCTTTAATTTCGTCTTTATGCTTTAATTTCATATTATAATAGTTAATGCACAAGCTAATTACACTTTTTATCTTTCTCATACTCAAAGGTAGTTGACTTAATTCTCTTAACGAATTTATTATTTTAGCCGACTCTATTTCATTATTTCCAATTAACTTTTCAATTCTTGTCATTATCATTGTTGCTTTTTCACTTTCTAGATCATCTTTTATAACTCTCGTTTTCGACTCTTTTTCATTCAATTCCTCTTGTAACTCATACATCTTGTGATTATTATAGTCCTCTTCTGATTCAAACTTTGACATCAATCGATCCAAACGCGACCCACATCTCTCATTTCGCTTTAAGTTCTTTCATTAAAATTATTTGGTTTAACAAAAGCTACATTATCGGTCTGCTGTTTGTCACTTTGAAACCTGGAGAAACAATTTCGTGACACATGCCCTTTTCTTCCGCAATTATAGCATTGTAAATTAGTATTATTTCTCTGATCATTAATGTTCGTTTAAGTAAAACTTTTCCCACCATTTCTTTTTAACCAATCGGGCCACATTTGCCTTGGACTACGTTGTACGTTATTTTTGGATCAGTATTGATTGCTGTCATGTCCCGTTCTTTGGCAATTATCACACTGAATCAGAATTAGGCTCCTCTGTACTCTATTTTCAAACCAACATTGGTTAACATGATGTCCAATCCTTTGGCAATGACTACATTGGATAGGACCTTCCTTTTCATCTATTTGAATAATTGTTAACTTGTTCGACTCAAATTTTGATCTAAAATTTAGTGATGGACTACTTGTTTGTTGAAAACGATTGTTTCTAATTGGAGTTATTGACCTTTAGCTTGCGCCTGAGATGACTGCAAACGACTCTGATTTCGACTGTGTACTTTTTAAATTTAGCTCAATTTTCATAACCTTTTTAATCAAATCATCAAAGTCATTAAAATCAACATAATATAAAGCCTTTAGAATTTCTTTCTTTACCCCTGACAAAAATTGATCTTGCAATAGTTCTTTTACCTGCTTTGCCATCTCGGCTTGTTCTGGTTTCATATCGAATACTTTCTCTGCAAGACTTTTCAATAATCAATTTCCACATTTTCTTTCACTTCACTTTAATAATAAAATCACTATTTTAATAGTTTTCCGTTAATATTCACCACTTTTAAATAAACTTTTCACTTCAATATATATAATTTTATTTTTACCACTTTACACTACTTTCCCAATCTCAACAAATTTTTCACTGACTTTTTATCACTTCGGTATTATTCGATATTTCAATCAAATATTATTACAATTTCAACGAATTTTCACCAACGTTTGATCACGTCGGGCTTATCAAATATGTTGGGTATTTTGTGCAAGTCGGTATTACTGTCTGACTCAACCCAACATAAAAATCTTTAATTGAGACTAATACAGTTACACTCTTGGTTACACTTTTAGATTAATTCAACCACACTTGATACAACATTTTCCTGGTCTGCACTTTTCAATACAACTATAAATCTTACGCAGGGATAAATCTTCCAACGGTAGATGTCACTTTCTGGTACGTTCAATTTAAATTATTCAATTGATACTAACTTCAAAGTTTTCTTTGTCACTTTCGCTAAACTTCTTGTTTATTTTGCTTCGACCAACTGGCAATTCTGTTTTCTTGCCGGTCGATTATATACCCATTTTGTAATTGATTTTACTTTGTCAAATTAGTCTGGATCCAACTTCCCTTCGGGCTTCCTCTTGTAACTCTAATTCGCTTTTAGGAATTTGTCCGTCTCCTTTGACGGCTCGCTCCAATTAAATTTTAGTCAGCTAATTTAATTGCCTTTCCTCATTTGATTGATAATACAGGTTCTCTCAAATCGCTCGGGTTTCCCATTAGTTAATTAATTTTTAATTAATTTTTGTTTTTTGTAATTTATTCCTTCTTGGGACCCTCCATTGACTTTATTTTATTGTAGTTGAAATTGTCTCAATAATCGGTATCCGCCCATACCAGTTTCCCCCGGAAAATATTCATTTTTAATTTTTGATTTTTTTAATTAATATTTTGTACTTTTAATTTGGTGTTTTTATTGATTTTTCACCTCATTTTTTTGTACCTCTCTTGTTGAACCCCTACAAAGGCTTTGAAAGATTTCTTTTAAAAACATAGGAAATCATGAAAATGAACGTCTTTGATTTGACTTATATAAAACTTGGAAAAATTTCCTGAAAAGACCTGAAAATCATGGAAAAAATTAAAATTTGAGTTGAATTAAAAATACTAGGTTTTATAAAGAGAAAGAAATCCTCAACATTGGTGTGGGTTTGATCCAGCAGTTTCCAATCCTTCTACTATTATATAGTAAAAATTAGGTAGGAATAAATTTACATTCTTCTTAAAAATGAAAACTTGAAATTCGAAAATTCTACCAATTTCGAATCGGTTTTACCTAAAGATCTAATGCATCATCAGAACATGGAAATGTTCAATACGAGGTAGGTTAACATATGTTAACAAACATTACGTATCTCTTTCAGATAATACTGAGTTATTGTATATACTAAATATCTGTTTGGTTGGGTTTTTAGCCAAAACTTCTGAATGCTAATTTTACTTAAGTGTATGATAATTTGGATGATGCATTATATGAATGTATAAATTCTGATATTGAAAAATTTCCAAATGGTTACACTGTGTAAGTTGATCTCGAGATCCCTGATCATTTGAAAGATTATTTGAATTAGTTCCCTATTGCTCCGGAAAAGATCTGTTCATCCTGTTCGAAAGTTGTAAAGAGGATGATCACGTATTGGCCTATTTTCTTTATTGCAATATTATAAGAACTCATTTTTTCAAATTTCTCCACTTTCTTTTCGATATTATTTATTTAAAAAGATTGACTATAAATCAGTAAATACATCGATGTTTTGATATTCACAAGTTTTCGGCACTGTCTTTTTCAAGTGAATTTGATGAAATACAATACATTGAATTGGAGAAGTATTGGCGAGAATTTAATTGGAAAATTAATATCTTTGTCGAAGACACCGAATTTTTCTTTTTAGAAATTAAAAACTTTAAGCTTGACATTCTTTTAACGGCCATAATTAGAGATTATCTTCTTGACACTTCTAAAAATGACCTTCAACATCATTTATATTCTAGAAGAATTGACAATCAATTGTTTTATGCACAAATTTTGAAATTTAATCTTGTGGGTCCAAAGATGTCAGTTTTAAAAATCAAGTTTAGAAATTGCAGTTGGTATATACCAGACAAGCTCAAACTGCGGCTCTTTGACATCTTTTTAGTGGCTCAATAAATTATTAAGTTGTAACTGAAATCTTTTTTATGTAACTGAAATTTTTCCTGATTTCACTTAGCAACTTTTTAAGTACAGTTAAGTTGTAAAATTATGTATTTTTTTTTAAAATTTATTTTATTCCTTGAGTTAAGTTGTAAAATTTAAAAAAAGTTTAAATAGTTAAAATTTTTGATTTAAATTTTTAAAATACTTTCGATTTTGATTTTACTAATTGGTAAGTATTCTTATAAATTTTTTATAATACTTAAAATCAAACAATCTAAAAAAATATTTTAGGTTATCATGGATAAAACCAAAAAAAGAAAATATGAAGAAGAGAAAAGAAGTTTTAATGAAGATTGGGAACTAAAATTTTTTTTCATAAATAAGAATGGAAAAGCATTATGCCTTATTTGTAGATCGACTATAGAACATTTTAAAGTCGAGAAGTTAAGGAGGCACTACCAAGCCATTTATGGCAATTTCCATTCACAATATCCTGAAAAAACAAAGTTAAGGGAGGTTAAAATTGAAGAATTGAAAAATGAACTCGAAAAACAACAATTGTTGCTCTCTATTTTTAAAAAAAGAGAATGCAATTTAAAGGAAGCATGTTACGTCATGGCATGGAATATCACACGAGGAAAACGTTATTATACAGACTTTTTTTAAAAAAAAATTTTTTTTAAAGTTTGGAAGATATATTTAAAATTATTGATCCAGAAAATTTAAAATTACATAAAATATATCAAAAATTCCAGCATCTCGGTCAACTATAGAAAGACGTATTACAGATATATGTATAGATACAGTTAAGAAACTTAAAGTTGATATTAAAAATTGTAAAGCATTTAGTTTAGCCTTAGACGAGTCAACTGACATTAAAGATACTCCAAAGTTAGCAGTTTTTATACGTTTTATTTTGGCAGATATAACTATAAAAGAAGAATTGTTGGATTTGGTTCCTCTTAAAGAATTAACTCGAAGCATTGACATTAAAGTTGCATTTGATAAAATGTTTATTGATTTTGATATACCTGTTAAGAAATTGGTAAGCATTACAAAAGATGGTGCTCCGGCTATGGTAGGAAGTATTAATGGCTTTGAAGGACTCTTGGTAAAAGATACCGATATTCCAATATATCTTTCAATACACTGTATCCTGAATCGAGAACAGCTCATAGCCAAACACTTCAGATATGAAAAAGTTATGAATGCCGTTTTATATGTAATTAATTTTATACGAGCTAATGCAAAAAATCATCGTCAGTTTAAAAATATTTTAATTGAATCTGGTGATGAATATATTTCAAAAGATGTACCTTTTTTTCAATTTTGTATTTTATTATACAATTTTAATATAATTTTTAGATTTTCGTGCACGCGTTTTTGAAGTAATTTTTAAATGCATTAAATAAAATATTGAATTTTATTTTATTTAATAAATTTATTGAAAGATAAGAATTTAAAACAAATGCTTTAGTTATTAATTATGATAATAAAATTTAAATTTAAGTTTGCATTAATAATTTTGCGGCTCTACAGTATTTTATGATTTTCGAACATGGCTCTCCAACCTAAACCTTTGAGCACAATATAGTATATACATTTCACTGATTTTTGAAGTCATGAGATATACCTTCTAGTGAAATACGACTAACTGGCCTCAGTTCTCTTCAGTGATAGATTTAAATTCTATTATTTCATTTCTATTATTTCAATTTATAATTCAAAGAAAAAGAAATTAAATTAAAATTTCATTTGCAGGAAAAAATATATTTTAGCTCAAAGAATATTCCCCATAGCAATAATACCATAATCTTAGGCTGTCTATATAGCAAACGAAGGTTCCGTATATAAAGCATGTTATATATCTGTGATGCAGATATGGCCAAAAGCATTTATACCAGCAAGAATAGCTAGTATATGATTTGTTACAACGGCAATAACGCAGGCATTCTTGTTTGCAGTCGTCTCTCCGACACATTTCGAAAGTTTTCAAGCAAAATAGTCCGCAATTATGATTGTTCTGACTAAATTTACATTCCTTTTGGCAATTTTCATATTTTACCGAGCATCTCTCTCTGCATTCATATTTATTACCTTTGAGCTCTTTTTCAGTACAATCAATACAATCAGCATTGCACAATTTTTTGCAGTTCTCAGCGTAATCCATTTTCGTGGAGCAGCCCAAAAAGAGGCACAAGAAAATAAACTAGAAATCACATTTAAAATTGCAAATAAATAAATAAATGCTAAAAGAAACTCACTATCAACATGATTGAATGAAATGCTTTTCCAATCATTTTTATATATTGCATTTACACGCGATTCAATTCGGATTAATAACGAAAAGGTTTTGATCTTATCCTAGATTTTCTCTTTTGATTTCGCTTTACTCTACTTACCAAACGCATTTCATACAATATCAGAATTAATCTCAACCAGCCGAATGCTTGTCCCCCTAGCAAGAGCGTCATAATTTATGCACCGCCAGTTCATATATTTGCATTGAAATGGATTTTTGCGAGAAAATAGAATCGAAATAATATTAAAGAAAAAAAAAAGAATTCTTAAAAATTATTCAAATTTCTAATAAAGTTTCCCACTAAAATATGCTTTATCAAGGGGTAATCTTCATGAGAAATGAATTTTATAATTACTGTTGAAGATTTTATGTTGTATATGAAAGAAGTCCGTGCTATTTGAGTGAAGGAGAAATTTATGGAGCTCATCCCCATCTTCTGTAAATGATATTTCGGGGCAGCTGAGTTGCGTATATGTTCGTTGTTTAAAATGTGTGAGTGTGTATATTTGAGATATAATACAACGAAAATAATTGGTAAAAATTTCAAAATGAAAAATTAACAATTCTTTACAATTTTAGCACAACACAAAAATAATTACTTTTAATTTTATAAAAATAATCTATATCGGAGAAATTTCCACATCTTTCGCAATGTTGGACCAGAAATCAAATCTTGGCTCTCCATTTTTTGTCTTAATCTGGTCAATAATGGGATGACTGAGATGATCCAGATAGCAATCAAAAAGCACTTAGAATACTCCAAATAATTCGAAAAACATCAAATAAAACAAAAATTATAAACTGATAAAACACAAGCAGTTAGTAACAAAACATATTTTAAAAGCATAAAAATAACAAAATCGCCAAAAAGAGACGCATAAAATAGTAAAAAAAATAATAACAAATTCCTAGAAATAAGAGTGGTATGTAAAGGCGACCCTTGGATCAATAAAGGATAGAGAAAAGGAAAGAATTAAAATTAAAACAAGAAATTTAAACAAAATAAAGAAATAAATCAATCAAAATGATTGCAATTTCAGATCATAAAATAAAAATAAAATAAGATCTGAAACACACATTCTCGATCCTGATTGGTTGAAAGTATGCACGACTAAAAACTATCTAGGGCCAATCTCTTAGGTTGAAGAAAAACAAAGCAAATTAATAAAAATAATAGCTCCACAGTTAACCTCGCATATGGCCCCGCGAATGTTCAAGCCGGCGCTGAAGGCAGGTTATACAATATATCCTTGCTTCCATTTGGAATTGACTTCTTAACTTTAATCTGCAACTTTATCTCAAATAATGAAATTTTAAAGTTTTTATTCCACACAAAATTAAATCTTTATACACAGGTAAATTTTTGTTTTCGATAATATTACTTTATTGACATTTTATTAATATTATAATTTTTATTCCATGCAAACGGGCTGTATAATAAATTGGCAAGTGCAACTGTTACCGAATTTTTAGCACAGATGTCAGTTTGTATATTATAATATAATTTATTGATTTTTTTATATTATAAACTGTTTTTATCAAATGCGACGCGGTGTAACCTATCAATATTTGAATAATCAACCAATCAAAATCAAATATTAAATCACAGATACGGAAATATCCTAATTACAGTAATTTAGTAGTACCATTTTTGTTGTCGTTTTGGAGCACCGAACTCAGTATGTTTTAATATACTGACACAATAAGAGAACATTTACTTGAAATAAATCATAAATTGAATATAATAGGTGATTAGTTTGCAATATCAATATTGATAATATATAGGAATAAATGTGGAGTAAACGTAAAACACGTTATTATTTTACCTTAACGCAAATTCTTAATATTAATTCATTTCAAGAAAAAGCACATTATTAGCCGGAATATTAAAAAACAATAATCCTCTTAAAATCGGACCTTTCGATTTTCGGACATTGTTAGAGACAGAATGAGAGGATTTTTAATGTATTTTTTAAATATTTTTTCAGTAAAAATAACTTCTATTACGACTAATAAGGGATTCACATTTTTGAAATAAATAATAACAAATAAATAAGTTATTCACCTTGTTTAGTTCGATAGTATTTCAATTTAAATACAAACCATTTAAATAGAAAACAAAATCTGTCTCTAGTGCCACAAATGAAACGGGCTTTATAAATGGTTCTAAACCCGTGTTCCGCGATTACGTTTCCAGTATTACGCGAAAAAAATGACATTTTATCTTTAAATTTGCATTTAAGATACTTATCATCAAAAACCTCAATAAATATTTTTTATAAGATGATCAATAAGAAAGCCGTTACACAGGTATATAAACATACAAATATAAAAGTGATTTTATTGCTTGTTATTGCGCGTGGTATTTTCTTTGCTTATAAAAAGGCATTGTTTACGTTTACGACAGATTTATAGTAATTTGTGATTGTGGGCAAGTATTTTTTTGGCAGTGTATAAAAATCATGTGAATGGTGTTACGCGCTTTTATATTAATTGAAAACCACTGGGCTATAGAAAGAGGAACTGTTGGCCGAGAAATCAGACAAAAATCGAGACAACGAGAGTTAAAAGGAGAGTTTAATTTAGAGAGTTGAAAAGGAGAATAAAGGAAAATTAAAAGGAATAATCAAAATGAGAATAAAAAGGAACAATAAAAGGGAGAATTAAACAGAGTTCAGAACAGAGTGAAACGAGAAGTGACAAGAATCTTTTGTAAAATTGAATATAAAGTGGAAGTGAAGTAACTAAATTTGTGGTTAAAGCAAATTAGAACAATCGATCAACGTACCCTGTAATTGAGTGGTTGACGGCTAGTGATTTGTGGTTACAGTAACGGCAATTCTTCACTTAGTGTCGAAATAAGCTCTATGTGATTGATTGATTTATAGCTAATTGGTTGTACTTGGAATTTGTACAATCCAGTGTGAATATTAATAAAGCTTATCGTGTTCGAAAGTGTAAATTTGTGAATTAATAAACACGCTTTGGAGTCAGGCTAAAAGTTTGAATTTACAAACCTTGTCACCAACTCAATAACCCAACAATACCAATACCAATTCATTGAGAAACACATTGTAAGTATTTGAAAAACGTAGTAGTAATATCCTGACGGGAGTGCCCACTTCGTGATGTCTTTGAAGCATAAAATTCATATTCACAATACTCTTTTTATAAGGAAATCAGCTTATTAAAGTATAAGTAGTTGGTATGAAAATTTTGCATAAATCTTTCTTTAGTTGAATTAGTTTTGATTTCAATTCTTTGGTTGATAATATATAGTCATTTTTATTATAACGTTATTTAACATTTGATTATCATTTGAAAAGTCATATAAATATTAGAATTACACTGATTTATTTTCAGATCAGTAAACGTTAAAATGATAATTACAATTTCTAGCCAATATTTTAGATGAACTGAGAATCTTATTTGTAGTGATTAACAAAATCATAAACAAAAACATAAAGGCACGTCATATCGATATTAGCTACAGATAGCAGTCAATGCGCATGCCACATCATTTCCGTGCAACAAGATTAATAATATGTCAATGAAAATTAATTTAAATATAAATAGTCATATTATGAAATTCCTTATGATAAATTAGGACTAAACTGAAACTCAGTGTAGGATCCTGACATAGGTGATAAGCAGCCGCCAAATTTTAAGAACAAGCATACAATATGTCTTCAATATATCTTCATACAATATGTTTACAATATATTTTCAAGCAATATGATACAAAATACTACTTTTTAAAAACATTATAGTTAACTAATCTATATTAAGTCTACTGTTCCATGCTAATTCAAAATTTCGAAAACAATTATAAATCTTGAAATAAAATTAGTTTGAAATCGCAATTGTCTTGAAGGGACTGTGCAAATTTACCCTTGCATTTAAGGAAATGACGTCATTTTGTATTAGAATTTAGACACTTTATCGTACCTATCTAATATCATTTGCAGTTTTCTTTACCTAGAATCTATTTTCGTACTAATAAAATATAATAATAAAAAATTAATAAATTAAGCGCTATTCTCATTGCCCGAAGACGGCTCAACTAAAATTAATCTATGACAAATATCATTCTGAGTTAGTAGATGGATGGGGCAACGCAAAATCAGGACTCTGCTGGATCACATATCCTTCTCTCCTCGTGGAAAACTTTTTAAATAAAAAGTCAAGGTAATATTATTATTTTTAAAAATATTATTAGTGATCTTGCGGAGTGCTACTTTTTGGCACCCCACAAGTTAGTGTTTCCATCATTTTATTTCATTGATCGATGGCTTGGTGTAAGACCTTTCGAATGAGTGATAGAGGTTACCATTAAGATTATTATTGGTAAAGTGATATTGTAAAGTTATATTATTAGTGATCTAGCGTCGTCCTAAATTTTGCCACACCAATGACTCAATCGATGACTCATCAAAATTATTATTTTTCAAAATATTATTAGTGATCTAGTGGAGTCCTACATTTTTCCACCCAATGACTCATCCGATGACTCATCATATTTTTAGAACAAAGACTATGACTCATCGAATGACTCATGAAAAATTATTATTATTTTTCAAAATAATATTAGTGATCTAGGGGAGTCCTACATTTTCACACCAGTAGATGGATATGTTCCTTCCACACCATGTCCCATCCAAACCACTACCTCCTCCCCTGGAGAATTTTTTTTCAAACTCGGAATTAGATAACGAACATTACAATATATAGTCTATTTATAGAAAAAATGCATAGTTTCCATGGAAAATAAGCTCCAAAGTCTCAAACTTCAACATTTAATGCCATAATTTAACATCATTCATATATTATCAAACATAGAAAATCTTATATTATAGAAATAAAATCATATTCTTCAACACATGGTGGGACAATGACCAAAAGCTTTAATAAAATACTTAGAAAAATATTTTAAAAAATATGAAAGTACTTTAAAGTGAAGGTCACACCACTTGACTTAGAAAAAATTTTGAAAAAAAAAATGCCTGGAAAAATTTGAAAATTTTAAGGTCACAACACTTAGAAATATTTTATATAAATTTACTCGGAAAAAATCAACAAATTATTAGAAAAAATTACTAGAAAAAACCACAAGGAATATTTACAAAATATTTCTAAATCACAAAATCACCAAAATAAATTTTCCAACTCAAAAAATTCCCAAATTTTAAAAAGTCCCAAAATTATTTTTTTCAAATTTTCCAAAATCAAAAATTTCCCAAAATTATGTTCTCGAAATTTTAAAAAGCACCAAAAAACAAATTTCCCAAAATTTTCCAAAAGATACAAAAATTAAAGTCAATTTTCTTTTAAATCATACACAAAACATGCATGTCCAAGTTATTCAAATAAGAAATTAAAATCAACAACCTACACGTCCGCCGCACGCCCGCCGCCGCCCCAAATATATTAAACAACAATGCACACACACAAGTCTGTAAATATTTCAACCATTTTGAAGTTCTTGAACTGTTTCTTGCTCCATCATATCACTCTCATAGTTATCAAGTTCATCGATACCTAAATAATACACAAATGCAAGACTAGTATTTTTCCCTACCCATAATCGTTTATCATCATTGTTTGACAAGTAAATTTTTATATTTTTAAATGTGTAAAGTTGATGATTACGCGACCCTATCATAGATTGTGGTACTGAAAATATCTCGTTAGAGTTATGACAATCGAGATATGACTAATGATTAATTTCAGTTCCCACTAAATTAACTCCTTTAGCTTTCATACTAGTCTTCGTGCCTAAAAGACTATAACATTTTAGTCTCAAGAAAACCCATTCACTATATCCAAGCCCCTTACACTCATCCTTAAACTTGCCGATAACATAATCGAGTTTTCTAGAGAACAAAGGATGTGAAGGATCATAATTGTATGTGTCAAGCAGATTATCTCTAATCATTGCCGGTAATAATACATCTAATTTACAGTCTTTAATTTTCTAAAAAGAAAGAGTCTGTATCTCTGGCAACAATATTTATTTTACAAATAAACTCGCACCTATACTTGTCCAATTCAATATATTGAAGTTGATACATGCGCAGTTTAGACAGATCTAGTACAGACTGCCCAATATAACTAGGTCTATCTAAACAGATTTGATCCTTATTTAAATGTGCTGCAACTAAATCACGGGCAATTGTCATAGATTTTCTAAATTGAGGTTTTGATGCATATGTAATAAGCTTTTCGGCGGAGTTACAAAGTCTCAAATTCATGCGCTTTTTTTAAATTTTCGACTGATTTACCACACAGGCTATTATTATAAAGCCTAAATAAATCTCTATAAAGCTCACTAGTAAAAGTCGCTCGTAATTGTGTGTTTTTGCCAATATATGTTTTAAAAGTTGATGCTTGTTTAAATTTAATGGCACGATGAACAGTTACAACGACTGCTCCCAATTCAATATAAAGTTTTAAAAGTCTCCAATGAAGAACATGGTTCTTCTTGGCCCAATGCGTGAGCATCAACATTTCAACTTTAGAACCCGGTGAACACATCTTTTCCGTAGCAAGAGGGAAATCATTCAAATAACCATGCAACAGATTAGGGATATTTATATCGACTTCCATAGTGTAACCATATGAAAGTGTTTCAATATCCGAATTTATACACTTATGCAATATAGATTCAAGATTATTATAAACCCAAGTAAAATTGGCATACGGAAGTTTTTGGCTAAGAGCCCAACCATACAAATTATTAATATCAATATATAATAATTCTGTATTCTCTGAAGTTGAAAAATGATGCGTGTTAACAAATGTCAAACCACCTCGTATTCCTCCCTCATAAAAATTGAACATTTCCATATCCTGCAAAAGTTCAATCGGCTCTTTTAACGTCATGAGTGCTGATACCCATGACATACCAGGAATTCCATAGAAATTCAGAGGTTCAAGACTATTGTAAGCAATGGCCTTTGTATGGAATTGTTGAAAATAATCAGCCAAGCAAAATACATCTAATTTAAGATAGGTTAACATGTAGTTCGAAGGATTATTACAATTCTGCCGAGTCCAAATTTGTTGGGCAGTAGCATATTCATCTAGCGTAACACCTTCCCAAATTGGTGGTAATTCAAGAGTAGATTCTAGAATTTCTAATGAAGTAGCAAAATTATAAAGGGAAAATGCCTTTACAAGTCATAATAGAACCTTCAAAAGCAGATGGTGTCAAAGGAAGATCCGACAGAGTTTTTACAGCCTTTGCCAAAGAACAATTAACAAATTGCATACTATCGATAAAACGAACAGGCAATTTTTTGATATAAGAGATTAATGATATATAAATTTTTCAGTGGTAGTAGGGATAATATTCAACTCCCACGATGGAAAATTATCAAGACCAAATTTCAAAATATGATGAAGGTCATACCCCCTCAAGTTATGAAAAACTACAGGAAGCTGTTTTTGAATTCGCCGAGAAATATTACATTTACTACAGGCAGCACCAAGATACTTGCCAGAGAAATGATCATGATCTCGAACTTTGCGAATAATACATTTTTTACAAAGGTAACAGGTTGTAGACAAATCGAAAGCACGATTTTCAGCCCAAGTCATAGTTTTTAGAGGTGATTTGCCATGAGTTTCATAATAAGGGATAACTATTGTGTAAGCAATCTCTTCAATCGAAATCCATTAAGGCAATGAGGGCACCAATTAACTTTTATTCTTATCGAGCAATCTATATTAGGATGACAATTCATTAAACGTTGCAAGTTGATAATGGCCGTATAACGATAGATATCACAATCTTCAAGAAGTAGCAAGTACACAGGTATGCCATCAATAACTTTGGATAATATCAAGGTGAGGATGATGTGGCACATAAGCATCATCATTATTACTATCATTGTCTATAATAATTACATGTTTGTTATTTATTTGTTATTATTTATTTCAAAAATGTGAATCCCTTATTAGTCGTAATAAAAGTTATTTTTACTGAAAAAAATATTTAAAAAATACATTAAAAATCTTCTCATTCTGTCTCTAATAATGTCCGAAAATTGAAAGGTCTGTTTTTAAGAGGATTTTTGTTTTTTAATATTCTGGCTAATAATGTGCTTTTTCTTGAAATGAATTAATATTAAGAATTTGCGTTAAGGTAAAATAATAACGTGTTTTACGTTTACTCCACATTTATTCCTATATATTATCAATATTGATATTGCAAACTAATCACCTATTATATTCAATTTATGATTTATTTCAAGTAAATGTTCTCTCATTGTGTCAGTATATTAAAACATACTGAAGTCGGTGCTCCAAAACGACAACAAAAATGGTACAACTACAAAATTACTGTAATTAGGATATTTCCGTATCTGTGATTTAATATTTGATTTTGATTGGTTGATTATTCAAATATTGATAGGTTACACCGCGTCGCATTTGATAAAAACAGTTTATAATATAAAAAAGTCAATAAATTATATTATAATATTACAAATTGACATCTGTGCTAAAAATTCGGTAACAGTTGCACTTGCCAATTTATTATACGCCCGTTTGCATGGAATAAAAATTATAATATTAATAAAATGTCAATAAAGTAATATTATCTAAAAACATAAACTTATCTGAGTGTAAAGATTTAATTTTTGTTGTTATAAAACTTTAAAATTTCATTATTTGAGATAAAAGTTGCAGAATAAAGTTAAGAAGTCAATTCCAAATGGAAGCGAGGATATATTGTATAAATTGCCTTCAGCGCCGGCTTGAACATTCGCGGTGCCATGTGCGAGATTAACCGCGGGTATATTATTTTTATTAATTTCCTTTGCTTTTTTTCAACCTAAGAGATTGGCCTTTTATATAATATTTTCGTGCATACTTTCAACCAATCAGGATCGAGAATGTGTGTTTCAGATCTTATTTTATTTTTATTTTATGATCTGAAATTGCAATCATTTTGATTGATTTATTTCTTTATTTTGTTTAAATTTCTTGTTTTAATTTTAATTCTTTCCTTTTCTCTATCCTTTATTGATCCAAGGGTCGCCTTTACATACCACTCTTATTTCTAGTAATTTGTTATTATTTTTTTTACTATTTTATGCGTCTCTTTTTGGCGATTTTGTTATTTTTATGCTTTTAAAATATGTTTTGTTACTAACTGCTTGTGTTTTATCAGTTTATAATTTTTGTTTTATTTGATGTTTTTCGAATTATTTGGAGTATTCTAAGTGCTTTTTGATTGCTATCTGGATCATCTCAGTCATCCCATTATTGACCAGATTAAGACAAAAAATGGAGAGCCAAGATTTGATTTCTGGTCCAACATTGCGAAAGATGTGGAAATTTCTCCGATATAGATTATTTTTATAAAATTAAAAGTAATTATTTTTGTGTTGTGCTAAAATTGTAAAGAATTGTTAATTTTTCATTTTGAAATTTTAAACAATTATTTTCGTTGTATTATATCTCAAATATACACACTCACACATTTTAAACAACGAAAATATACGCAACTCAGCTGCCCCGAAATATCATTTACAGAAGATGGGGATGAGCTCCATAAATTTCTCCTTCACTCAAATAGCACAGATTTCTTTCATATACAACATAAAATCTTCAACAGTAATTATAAAATTCATTTCTCATGAAGATTACCCCTTGATAAAGCATATTTTAGTGGGAAACTTTATTAGAAATTTGAATAATTTTTAAGAATTCTTTTATTTTTCTTTAATATTATTCGATTCATTTTTCTCTCAAAAATCCATTTCAATGCAAATATATGAATTGGCGGTGCATAAATTATGACGCTCTTGCTAGGGGGATAAACATTCGGCTGGTTGAGATTGTTTCTGATATTGTTTGAAATGCGTTTGGTAAGTAGAGTAAAGCGAAATTAAAAGAGAAAATCTAGGATAAGATCAAAACCTTTTCGCTATTAATCCGAATTGAACCGCGTGTAAATGCAATGTATAAAGATCATTGGAAAAGCATTTCATTCAATCATGTTGATAGTGAGTTTCTTTTAGCATTTATTTATTTATTTGAAATTTTAAATGTGATTTCTAGTTTATTTTCTTGTGCCTCTTTTTGGGCTGCTCCACGAAAATGGATTACGCTGAGAACTGTAAAAAATTGTGCAATGCTGATTGTGAGAGTACTGGAAAAGAGCTCAAAGAGAGATGCTTGGTAAAATATAATAATTGTGAAAAGGAATGTAAATGTAGTACGAATATTCATAACTGCGTTAAATTTTGCTCGAAAACTTTCGAAATGTGTCGGAGAGACGACTGCAAAAAAGAATGCCTGCGTTATTGCCGTTGTAACAAATCATATACTAGCTATTCTTGCTGGTATAAATGCTTTTGGCCATATTTGCATCACAGATATATAACATGCCTTTTCTCCGGAGACTACTATTGCTACATAGACAGCCTAAGATCATGGTATTATTGCTATGGGGAATATTCTTTGAGCTAAAATATATTTTTTCCTGCAAATGAAATTTTAATTTTATTTCTTTTTCTTTGAATTATAAATATCTACTTGTTAGTACAGGATAATAATAATAATAATAATAATAATAATAATAATAATAATAATAATAATAATAATAATAATAATAATAATAATAATAATAATAATAATAATAATAATAATAATTAAAATAATAATAAAAATAAAAATAATAATTATATGATAACGCCAATCAAACATTGTTTTCACGATTAATTTCGACAGTTTTCCTGTCATCATCAGGTGGGATATAATAACTCATTAAATTAAGGATTTTAAACAAATTTATTAATTATATATAAAATATTTTTTATTTTATAAAAAAAATATATTATTTTTTTTTAATTTTTAACATTTAAAATTTAATTTAATAATTTAAAAAATTTTTATTAGTTATTTAATTTAATACAACAATCAATACATACAATATAAAAAAAACCTATTTAAAAACTTATTAAAAACACTCAAAACACAAGTATTTACTGCATTCTGCCCATTAATTTTCGGATTCAATGATTTTATCAACAACGCCTCACAAATCACACGTTCCCAATAATTATCGAAATTTTTTAATAAAATTTTAAAATCAGACATACCTATTTTAATCTTACAGCTTTTATTGTGCTCACCAATATGGGTCAAAGCCTTCGGTCTACAATGTTCTCGAGCTCGAATACAGAGATGACGGGAAGTCTCTCCAATGTATGTGGCATTACACCCATTACATGTAAACTGATAATCGAGTTCGGAACACAATTCAACCGGAGTTTTTGACTTATTAATAAACATATTGCGTACTTCCATGAAGTTGACACTATCCTATAGTTTAAATTCCCTAACTGCTTTCTTATCTTTACTTTATATTCCTTAAAACCTTCTGAGTACGGCAATACTAACACAAATTTAGGCTCATCATCCTTGTTCACACTATTTAATTTATTTAACTCATCAGACTCACACACCTCAAAAAAATCACACCCAGATTTTAACTCATCAGGCTCACACATCTCAACAAGATCACACCCAGATTTTCTCAAACATGGATCCTTAGGATTTTTATTAAATTTGTCAACAGTCTCTTTCACCATAATTACTAAAAAGGATTTTGAATAACCGTTCTTCATTAACAATTCAACCAATATGTCAACACTTTTTACTGAATTTTTAAAAGTAGAAGACAAAGACCATGCACGGTAAATCAACCCCTTCACCATATTTCTTTTATACTTGAATTCACAAAAACTTTCGGAAGAACTATAGAGACCAGTATTAGTTGGTTTTCTATAAATCTCTGTCTCATAGTGTTTCTCTTGCGTTGTATTAACAGATCCAAGAAAGCAAGCGATGATTTTTTCTCCGTTTCACATGTGAATACAATGATTTTATGTAGACTACTCATATAATGCAAAACAGGTCAACATGCCTCTGATTTTCAAATATAAGAAAAATATCATTCACATACCGTTTATAAACAGTGGGTTTCATACCTTGGAAAGATGCAATTTTCTGTTCTAAGCTTGTTAAAAAATTGAAGCCATGGTTGGTGCTAAAGGAGAACCTATAGCAACTCCATCTATTTGTTGATACCATTCATTATTGAAAAGAAATGCTGTTCTATCCAAAATATGATGTTCAGAAATATTTTCATTCCATAACAAGCAACATAATTCAATTGTTTCAACCAATGGTACATTAGTAAACAGACTACAAACATAAAACGAAACCATAATTTCATCCATACTTTGTCTATAATATTGTGCAATGTAGGAAACAAATTCAAAACTATCTTTACATTCAAATTCTGATCGTATTAATGGTTTCAATAATCCATCGAAAAATTTGATATTTTATACTGGGCAGTGCCAATCATGGATAAAACATGTCTCATAGGCACGCCATCTTTATGGATTTTTGGAAGCCCATACATATTTGCTGGTTGTGATCCCATTGGTCGAATAGATTTAAATTTATTGGAACGTGTGATTTGTGAGGCGTTGTTGATAAAATCATTGAATCCGAAAATTAATGTGCAGAATGCAGTAAATAGTTGTGTTTTGAGTGTTTTTAATACGTTTTTAAATATTTTTTTATATTGTATGTATTGATTGTTGTATTAAATTAAATAATTAATAAAAAATTTTTAAAATTATTAAATTGAATTTTAAATGTTAAAATTTAAAAAAAATTAATATATTTTTTTTATAAAATAAAAATTTTTTTATATATAATTAATAAATTTGTTTAAAATCCTTAATTTAATGAGTTATTATATCCCACCTGATGATGACAGGAAAACTGTCGAAATTAATCGTGAAAAGAATGTTTGATTGGCGTTATCTTACAATTAAATCATTGCCATGTATGTTTAACTATTTATTCAATAATAATAATAATAAAATTTTGAAAATATATGTTTTATTGCTTTGTTTAATAATATCATTGTGAGCAGTAACCTTGTGAGTTGTTGAGCGTGGCCAGTACCTCTGAGACCAAAACATATAGGGGGACAGACTATTTTGTCGGATAAACTCAGAGTATATATAATAATAATAATAATAAAATAATAATAATAATAATAATAATAATAATAATAATAATAATAATAATAATAATAATAATAATATTAACATCTTTCGCTCGGGCGTTCATATCTTTACTACTTTACTACATTCAAAGGATCTTGCAGTGGGGTTTAAGATGAGCTATTGTCTAAAAAAATCAGATGATGGGAACATTAACTTTTGGGGTGTCAAAATGTAGGACTCTGCTATATCACTAATAATATTTTGAATAATAATAATAATTTTTGATGAGTCTTCGGCTAGTCTTTGTTCTAAAAATATGGTGAGTCATTAATGAGTTAATAATGAAAGAGCTATTATAATTTTTTCGACGTTTTATTAGTACTTTTTTGTCTTGTTTCGACCAACTTATTTTATTGTGCCTACGAAAGCTCCCACAATCCAGAAAGTACATTTGAGATTTCTATTACAAGACATGTTAAATGTTAATAAATTAGGTGCAATACATTAAAATAAATACATTAGATAATATATTCTATTCAAGTTCTATATAAAATACTAACTCTCGACTCCATAATGTATGCAAAACCATACATATAAATTTTTTTGGTTTACTAAAATAATAATCTTAAAAACATACGTTTTGTGTTTAAATACCTTTTTTGACAATCTCCTCTATTTGAAGTAGCTCGTAATTCGATATTTGAACTGGTGTTTTCCTAGTTTTCTTTTGGGTACTCTATAATTTCTGTTAGCAATTTAAATCTTGTATCTGCTTTTATTCCCTTTGGTATAGCAGCTAATTATTGGGTAAATCAACATGATTTGTTCAGCAATACTAGTAGATAGTTATGTACACTCCAGATCCAGATACCTCCCACCTATTTTTTAAAAATTTTTAAAAAGAACCCCCTGATTTTTTTAAATTTTTGTTTTCATTATCGAATACGTAATAATTTTAATTTTGTTTAAATCATTGATTACGTAATAATTTAATTTTTTGTTTCGCTGTTGATTACGTAATATTTTTTAAAGTTTTAGTTATCGATTATGCAATAATTTACAATTTTTTAAATAATTGATTACATCGTCAATTTTAATTTTTTATAAGAAATTTTTATATCAATATACTTGAAATTAAATTTTCTATTAAATGAGACTATGATGTAATCAAAATTCTGAAATTTCATTTTTAGTACTCCAGTTTTGAAATTTATACATCTTTCTCATTTATTCATTCATCTTTATTGAAATATTTACAAACCAAAATGTTTTAGTTACAAAAATAGTTATCAATAAATCGAGTAAGGGTAGGAAATTATTTAGAATCAACATGTAACACATAGACCTTAATGTAATAGATGTTAATACATATTACAATAAACCCATTCACATGCGTACATACGCACATACCAACCAATCAAAATCATGCATTGATATTACATCCTTTTTGTATATGAGTAATATCAAAACTGTAAAATTCATTACATCATTAAATAATAATAACTTCTATTACACTATTTTAAACTATATTTAATCACTAATTATTGCAAAATAATAAATTATTTCAGTTAATGATTAGAAAAATATTACAATAAATCAAAACAACATAACGAAATCTTTCAATAATGTTATAAAGTATTCATTAACCCTTTCCAGCCCAGTGATTCCAAATGGAATCATTAGTTAAAAACTCAGTTTTTTTCTCTCTACTACCAAAATGGTTGGCAGTAACTAGTGAGAACTATAGTAAGATATGTTTTTAACAGTTGGCACAAGGGGGCAACAAAAAAAATGAAGTAAAATATTTTTATGATAAAATAAGTAGTTTTGGTACCTACTTACTGCATATATTTTTTTTTGTTTTGAAAAAATTTGGGCTGGAAAGGGTTAAGTTGCAATAAAGTGGTAAATTATTTCGGTGAATGGCAGCAATCTAATAAATATTTTACAATAAATTACCACAAAACTATGAAACCTTTCATTGAATTACAAAAAAGTATTAACATTTTTCATCAAATTGCAACAAAGTAATAACATATTTTGGAAAAATTTCAACAATTGTTAAATGTTTAAGCAAATTGTAACAACATTATAAAAATATTGCAGCAAAGTAATAACATACCGATGACTAGTTAACTATATGTGTTAGCACTGTACGCAAAACTGTTCATATTCTTATTGTAGTTTTTTATATTTGGGGTATGTGAGATTTTATATCAGGGTATTAAATATTTATTTCAATTCTAATTTATGTTTGTCACAGTAAATATTATTAAATAAAATCACTCTCGGTTTTATGAACTTAAAAATAAATTATTATTGAAAATAAATATTATTATTGATAAATATATTATTTTTTTAAGTTTATTTATTTCTCAACTGTGTTTCTCAATATTCTATAAATTGATAATATGTTAATGCACTACTAAAACCTACTAAACCTACTAAAACGTTCTTCGATCAAATGGCAGCTTGCTCATTTCTGAGCTCTCTTTTTATACTGTTTCCGAGAGGCCAATTATGTATAGAATTGCGCTTAATTATTTCTCCAGGAACCCTAAATAGATATTTGAGGGTTTTTTGATTGTTCTAATTTGTTTACCCTTGAATAGGGCTCAAATTATTCCCTCTTTTATCTTATTACTCTGGTCTCACTGCCATTCGGTTTCCAATTGGCTCGGGCTTTCCATTACCGATTAATTAATTTTAATTAATTTGTTTTAAGCATTAACTTTCCCTGTGAACACCTTATTAAATTTTCAATATAATTTCTAAACTCTTCCATCAATTTGGGGTTCAATCATATCATATTGATTTTTTATTTTTAGTAAATTTTAACTAATTTTGCACTTTTTTTGATTTTACCACTATTTGTTATGCTTTCCTATTATATATGAATTTCTTGGTTTTTGAGCTAACCCCAACAGTAGTTAGTAGTAAACGCACAATGACTCATTGTTTTTTCCAAATATTTGTGTCAAAACAAATACACGAAGTCATTACATGAGTCATGATGAAAACCATGGTCATTAAAACAAAGACGAAGACGTAACCAACAAATCATTGAACAAAAGAATGAGTCATTAAGTATGTCAATGCCATTATTACAAAGAAATTATTTTTCAAATAAGCACAATAACTTATTTGAGGGTTCAACCATGGTGAGTCAAGATTTTCAAAAAGTAAAAGATTTAATTTTTAATCAAACATTATTTAAAAGATTGGCTCCTTTAAGGAGAACATGTTTCAAGTTATGACAAAGGTCGAAGGTCCCCAAAGTAAAAATTTCAAAAACTTTAAAGTATTAGAATTTGTTTTCTGCTCATTAAAGAACTTTTATTTAATTTAGAAACTTATTAAAATATTTTTTTCGGCCTGAAAGATATGAGTCATATGTGTTGGGATTACCTTCAGTTATCATTCGTAAAAATGAAGAAGAATAAAACCAACAATTTATTAAAATTTAAAAATCTCACTTCGATATGAGATATGAGAAACATGTCATATCAAGGCGAAAAAAATTCAAAAATCTCTCTTTAATAGATCTCTAATAGGTCTAGCTTCTGGCCAAAGTGACTTTTAATTATAATTAAATATTCATACTACGGCGTGTGAGTTAGACTACATTTCAAATGGTTTTATACGGTCAAAATCGAAGTTTAAAAAAACGAGATGTATGTTAATTTCCGAAAATTCTCTTTGTGAAACGTAGACCCCTTCGGCAAAAAAGCTACAGAGACATGGAAAAATATTTTATGATTTGACTTTTATCCCAGAAACACCTTTTTTTTTGGAGAACCCTTATTATGTCCGAAAATCAGCTTTGAAAATATTTTCTTTTGTTATATGAAAGCTGTAGTTATATATTGGCTAGGTTAGATATTCATATGCAAAACGCCTGTCGAGCTACAATACGTTGCTTCAAACATCGTTTTAGAATTAAAGTCCACGATTGCGCAAGGGTATAAGGCGGTCAATACAGGAATATTTAAGTTAAATTTAAGTTTTCGCGCCATAATGTTTCAAGGTTCAATTTAACAATGAATATTCTTTTAAACCATTCCTGATCATGAACTTGAATCTTAATTATATAAATATTTTTTAGACATGTTTGGGATTTTTTTTAAGTTTTCAGATTTTATTATTAAAATCTTCCATCTGTTAATTAAAAGCTGGCATCATCAACTGAATAACTGTTTTACGAATGATATTTTTGGATTATTCTGGGTCCTAGAGGCTACTTATAAATAATTTATATTTTCAGTCAATATAAAACACGTGAAATATTATTATTTGATTCTTTGACTACATCTGAAAAGCAAAATATATAAATTTAACTTTTAGGAAAATTTTAAAAATCCAGAAAAGGTAACGAAAACTTTTGGATCAAGAGAGAAATTGTTTTTGTTTAACCAATGAAATATATTTTTTTATTTATTAAACTTTAATTTAAACAAACATATTTAATTATTTTAATTATTTTAATTAATTATTTTTATGGACACACATTCCTTGTTCTGAGATGTTTTATAATTCAGTCAATAATTGTTAAATTCACAGATAGTTATTTTTTTTCTATACTTAACTATTTTGTGTTGGAAACAGGGAAGAGCTCCAAAATATTTCATTTGATGTTATAAAATATATTTTATTTTTACTTTAAATCTAGTTTTGTTAAAATATTGAAATCGGAAATTTTAGCAATTAAATATATTCTTAGGGATTTTTAATAATACTATTCAAACTTTTTCAATAATAAATAAATCACAATTCAAAAGATTCAGCTTATGGACGTAATTTTCAAATTTATAAAATTGAAATTACGAAAACTTTTAATCAAATTGTTTACTGACAATTAATTTAAAACAGCTTTTAAAAATTTTAAAAGCAAAAGATGGAAAAACGTAATAAATTAAAAAAATATTTTAAATTTGTGAAAACTATTTATATTCAATAGAATAAAAGATTTAACTGTTTTTTCAGCTTTTTCACCTATCGGAAATAAAAACCAAAATATATAAATTCAATCTTTAATCATATTAAGATTATATGCTTCCTATAAATTTTAGATTTAAACCCCTTTGAAGTTTTCTCTTTAAACAAATTCAAAAAAGGAAAGCCATAATCTATTTCTTTAACGATGACTCTTTTTTGTTATTTAGATTAATTTTAATATTTTTATTTTGTTTTAACTTTAGTAGGTTTTATTAAAACAAGACATGAAACTTACGATTAATTTAGTGGGTAAATGTGAAAAGCTAAAATCGGTGTTGGAAAGATAAAAACTCATAAAACTTCTGTTGCTTAAAATCGGTTTTAGTAGATGAGAAAGGTGTCCTGGGACTCTTCTGGCCAATAACATTTTCAATACGAAAGGAAAGACTATCAATGTTATCGTGGTCATCATTCTCATTAATATTATAACTTCCTTGAAATGTTTTCACTTTTTTGTGAAAAATATTTTCAGAAATAGTTTTCCTCCGGTTAGGAAATCGAAATGAATTGAGTGATGAATATCCATTTGGATTTACTGACAATAAGGGAGGCATATGTGGAGGTATTTCTATTAGGGAATTCGGTTCCTGAATCTCTGCTATATTTATACCATTCGTTTCTGGAAAATTTTGCAATTCTTTACATCGAATTAATTAACATTAAATTATTAAAATTTAATTCTTACTTGATTGAGGAATGTTCTGGGTCGGACAATGTTTTGGAGAACATTGTCCTGGAATAAACCTTGTATCTAAAATTAATTTAATTTAATTTTCTATATTTTATATTAATCCATAGCAGTGTTCTCCAAACTGGATATCGTCAGATTTCTTAAGATTCCATAAAAATTTTATTGAGTGTTACAGATTTTAAAACAAATTCAAAAATTTCAGCTAAAAAATCTCAAGAACTTCTACTTAAATTGTTTTTTTTATTAATATTAACGTTTTTTTTATTTTCATAAAGTGATCTTAAGTGATTGAAGGCGACTAGAAAAATATTCTCATTCTCTAAGTTGTTTAACTTGTATTTTGAAAAAAACAACTTTCCGAAAAATGTAAATTGTCATTTTAAACACAACATAAACAAAAGAAACAATAAATTTGATTAAAAAGTGTAAAAAACATTATTTCCATAAGTAGATAACGAAGTAACCTCCAATTTGTGTTATTTATCAAGTGAAAAATGGCATGTTTTAAGCAAATTTTATTCAATCAATTGTAAATAATAATATAATAGAGTTTACTTTTTATTAGGATGGATAAATCTTTGTTGAATAAATCAGTTAAAGTACCAACTTCAGTGACCGAAAAAATCGTAAAGAAAAGAAAATATGCTGTAGACTTCATCGAATTTGGATTCATTGCGACTGAGAAAAATAGACTGGAGTTTCCCATTTGTCTGGTGTGTGATGAGACATTGTCAAATGTGTCAACAAATTGATAAGACACAAGGAGACTAAGCATCCAGAACTCTCTTCAAAATCAAAACAATATTTTGAAACTCGGCGAGCACAAAGCGAAAAACAAGCGGTAAAGATGAGAAATTTCTGCAAGATTCCTGAAAAAGCTCAGATTACAAGCTTCCAAGTAGCATAATTACTCGCGAAAAAAGGAAAACACACACACAGAAGCTGAAAATATATTGCTCCTGCAGTTTTGATTATTGTTAGCACAATACTGGGATGAGAAGCTGCTGAGAAAGTGAAAAATGTGCCATTGACAGCAAACACAATTTCAATAAGGATTCAAGACCTATCAAACGACATCATTGAGAATTCTTTGAACTCGGGGGAGGGATTTTCCGAATTGTGGTCGCTGCTAGCTGACTAAACCACCCACATCAGCGGAAAAGTACAGCTCATTACATTTATCAGATTCTTTCACGGTACAGAAATAATTAACCAATATTTGCTTTGCCAGGAGTTGATTGAAACCACCACAGGAAGAGATATTTTCAACTTGATCGATGACAATGTGAAGAAATATCAACTTCAATGGCAGAAATGCGTCGGAGTTTGTACAGATGGCGCTCCAAGTATGCAAGGAAAATTGAAAGGACTCGCGGCCTTGGTTCGTCTTCTTAGCATTTCAGTCACCATCACACACTGTATGATTCATCGAGAAGCTATACTTTTGAAGTTAATTCTTTCGCAGCTCCTTATTGTCATGAATCAAGTCGTCTCGATCGTCTCGATAGCCTTTGAACTCCAGAATTTTCGACCTTCTTTGCGATGCGATAGATTCTGATTTCATAACTCTGCTCTACCACACAGAAGTTGGATGACTGTCCAAAGGAAAGGTTTTTGAGCGTGTTGTACACCTCAAAAATGAAATAATTTCATTTCTTGAAGTTGAGGATATCACACTCGATTTTTCATTTTCGAGAGAATGATTGGTGATTGAAGGTATCATTTCTTAATGATCTTTTCAACAGACTCAATGTTCTTAATAAGAGTCTTCAGGGATCAGCTGCAAATATTATGACGGCAACATCAAAGTTTCTATCATTCAAAGAAAAACTTCACTTGTTCATCAGAAAAATAAAGGAAAAAAGCTTCGCTGATAAAGATGAAATTTCTGAGTTTGCTTTCCAAACCATGTAAATGCTTTTAAAAGCACTCAACAATTATTTTCCCTCCTTAAACGGCAACCTTTATCAGTGGTTTTTGAATCCATTTGAAACATAAAATGTCTTGAATTTTCCACGAAAGAAGAACAGCTTATTGATTTGAAAAACGACATGATCAACAAAATTAATTTTGAACAAAAAATACTGGAAGAGTTTTGGATTTCTCTAGGCAAGGCTTATGCCGAGTTGAGCCTCAAAGCGTTTTAAAGGTTTTTGCTTCCGTCTTCTACATCAGACTTATGTGAACTTGAATTTTCGACACTGGTTGAGATCAAATCAAAGAAACGTGAAAGATTGCACACAGTTGATGAAGAAATCCGAGTGAGTTCGTCGTCATTCTTGCCTCGTTTCGAAATTGTTTGCTCGGAATATCAAGCACATCCATCACATTGAAGTTAGAGACCGAAAAAAGAAATGAAAATAATTTGTATTAATTTTTTTCTCAAATCCACAAGTTAAACGGCAATAAACTTTCATAAAATTTGATGCAAAATTTTACATCGAAAATATTTGTCAAGGGTGTCGCTGGTTGTCGAATGGCTTTCATTCTAGAACTCACATCAAATGAGAACTGAAGTTTAAATTTAAAAAGGGTACCAACAGTTTTGACTGAAAAAACCAGAAGCAAGGCTTTGGAAAATGATTCAAAATCTTCTAATTGTATTTCCTTCTTCTTATTTGACTGAGAGAGGATTCAGTGAAGTAACAGCGCTGTTTTCAAAAAAAGAAGCCGAATTGAAATTACTAAATGTGGAGATTTACAACTTTTTTTAACAAATTTGGAACCCAATATTGAAAAATTTATAGAAAAGCACCAAGCCCATCCTTCGCATTAAATAAGAATTTTTAATATAGTATATTATTTTTATCATTAATTTTTATAGAATTTATATATATATATATATATATATGAATGAAAAAAATTTTTTTATTTATAATAAATTTACCAAAATGTTAGTGGGGCGCAGTGTGAAAAAAAATTTCTAAAGGTGGGAGGTGACCTAAAAAAGTTTGGGAAACACTGGTATAGATTCTATACTATAAAACCGGAAATAAATATATCTGTCTCCTATGAAATAATGACGTGATATTTACTCGTCATTCTGGCTGTCATTTTTAGGTCAATCGTGCAATTTTCATCTGTCAACTTTTGACTTTTGTATTTGTAATAAAGACATTCACAAAACGTTACAGGCTATATGTGGGAATAAATTTACTTAATTTAAAATGTAATGACAATAATAAAATTTTATTTATTCTTCATTCCTTTTCTAAAACTTTACATTTCGAGTAAATATTGAATCTATAATCAGCTGAAAGTTTGTAAGCCTAATTCACATGATAATTTTTCATCAGTAAAAAAACCCTTTCATTAACATTCAATTCGGATAGAATTACGACGTCTTTTTATCCATCTAGACTTACTTTTCCATTAAAAAATTAAAAATTCATGCATAAAAATTAATTAATATAAAATAATTTTTTTTATTATATATAAATAATTATGTTTAAATTGATCATATAAAATTTGAAAGAATCTGTAGAAAAACATGTTTATAAATTAAAATTTGATAGCGTTGACTCCTCTTTTGTAGTTATATATTATAGTTATATTATTATTTAATACTACTAGTAGTCGCCCAGTAGTCGATATTCGATCGTAACTCTAAATTATTTCCTTTTTCTTACTTCTCGTTGGTTACAAATATGGTAATATGGATTTTAGAGACGGTAATATTTTCTGTTCATTCATAATAACATCTTTTGCAGTTTTCATACCAAAAATACCAATACGTTTAAGAATAGCCAGTGCAAATCTACCAATTGTTCTCAACCATCCCGATCCGTACTTTTTACCAATAAAATATGGTAATTCACCGCCAGATTGGCTACACTATACATACTAATAATATCAGAATTAGCCATTTATTTTACGAAAATGTAATGTCAAATGAGTTTTTGAACCTTTTGGAAATTTGATTAATTGACCAAAATCATCTCTTATATTTATTTCTATATTGTTTATACAAAATGTTGAAACAGGTAAATACTTGGGATTTTCTACATTGATCTGTACAACTTAATCATGATCATGTTTTTCAATCCATATTGATTTTAGTAAAGGAACACTGGAATCGCCAACAATGACTGGTTCTACGATATTACTGTAAATGAACATTTGCTGATGATGTTTAAGGATTTTTGGTTTGTTTGTTCCTTCACAAATTTGTTTATTTCGTGTACGTGTTTATTTAGACAATCCTAATGTTTCTATCAAATATGAGTCAAATTTAACTTGACTAAGATTTTTATACTAAATCTAAATACTTTATCCTTTTGAAGCTCGAAAAATGTAAAAATGTGGCTACAATTTTCTGCTAAATAACTTTGTAATTGTTCGAGTTCTGTAATATATAAATGATCTTTAAAAGTATATACATGCTCAGTTGTTTTATTGTATAACAGCTTAAATTTGAATTCCACTAAATTAGTAGATTTCGGAAGTGCAGCGAGATTTATTTTGACTGTGGTATTAAATACATTACCTAATTCAGTAAATCCAAGACGTTTAGCATCAGCCGTTGTAGAAAATAAAAATTCAAATGGTTGATTCAAGCAATTTACGTATAAATATTGACCATCATCATAAATTATGGATTTCCTTGATTTCGATGAACTCGTTAAGTTATAACTATCTTTATCTATAAGAACATTTCGTTACAGCTACTTTCTTATTATATTCAATAACTGATTTGCTAAAGATTGGGAAAAATTGTATACAAATGTAAAATTCAACAGAGCAACTTCCCAGTTATTATCCAAATAGATAGGGTTTTGGAGTTCGATTATGAATTTGTTTGCTTGATTGTCTGTTTGAATTAATGAGCAACTGTTGCTCGGTAAAATAATATAAAAATTCACTTTACTAAGTCTTTTGCTGATATCCATGACAGGTTTTGATAACCATGTCACTTGGATTTGTAAATCTTGAATCTGATGTTTGAGATCATCTTCTTGTAATGGTTTCTTACACCCCATTATCCTGCATTTCCAGCTCTTGAAGAATAAAATTGGATATTTTAAGCTTCTGTCCACAACATGTTTAGGTTTTCCTCATGGGAACTTCATTCCATTTACTAAACATCTTCCTCTATAATAAATGTAGCTATTCATTCTAATTATTCTAATTATAAACAAATTAAATTAAATAATTTAATTAAAATGGACTAAGAAATGACGCGGTTTATCAAATTGTAGGACCTATTGGAAGCGGGAAAACTTTATTTGTATGCAATTTATTACAATCAAACATGCTTAAATCAAGATTTAATAAAATATATTGGCCTTCGAGGTGCAGATGAAGAACATGGATTAACTCAAATCAGTTTCTGTAAATTAAAAATGACAATAATTAAAGGATTTGATAAAAATTGGTCATCTAGATTACGCCAATTTTTATCAAATCCTTTAATTATTGTCATTTTTAATTTACAGAAACTGTTTTGAGTCATCTTCATCTGCACCTCGATGCCAATATATTTTATTAAATTTTGTTATTTTTTATTATTATCGATGATATGTACTAGGAAGCAAATAAAGAAAAAGATTTTAATAATTTATTTGCAAAAATCAGTAGACATTGTGGAGTTACAGTTGTTTTCAAAACACAAAATCTTTTTCATCAAGGTGGAAGCCATAGAACTCGTAATTTAAATGTCCAATATTTAATTATTTTCAAAAATCCTAGAGATCAAACAATAATTGATTTTCTTGAAAGATAAGCTTATCCAAATAATGTAAAATATTTGATAGATTCATTCCAAGATGCGACAAAAATTCCACATGGATATTTATTTTTTGATTTTACACAACAATGTCAAGATGATATGCTTATTAGAACAAATATTTTTAATAAAAACGGGGTTACGATTTATAAACAAAACTGAAAAGTTAATATAATTAATCATGTCATTTAAAATTTACAATATTTTTATTTTGTAATGAACTCTTGATACCCATTAAGAACTTAATGATGAGATTTCACTAATTGCAGATAAGACTTTAGGAATTTATCCACCCAAGAACCCGTCTTTTTGTTTATATACTATCTTTCTCATTAGACGATGACTTTTTGTATCAACTAGAGAAAAAAGTGATCTTTTATGTCTTTGCAATACTAATCTTTTAGCTTTAGTTATATTTACATTACCACGGACATCATTATTAATAACTTCAAGCAAATCATCAATAACAAATGATGGAAAGACTGTAAAATCGATATTCTGTAAAGCCGAATTCTTTCGTTTTCTCTTGTATTGGTCTAGTTGCTTAAATAAATGTTTATAGTGAACAAAATTAGAACAAATAGTTTTAATAAAAACGGGGTTACGATTTATAAACAAAACTGAAAAGTTAATTTAATTAATCATGTCATTTAAAAAGTAGTTGGTAAAAATCTTCTAAGTGTTTTGAAAAAAATTAACATGAAACAAAACGTACAAAGAAAACAAAAAGTACCAAATATAAGAAACAAATCAAGAAGTGAATCAAATTATAAACAATCCGTCACGTTAATTAATAATAATAATGAAATTTGAACGGAGTTTACCATATTTTAATGCTTTAATAAAGGCACAAAATTCGAAACGAATATTGATTTTACAGTCTTTCCATCATTTGTTATTGATGGTTTGCTTGAAGTTATTAATAATGATGTCCGTGGTAATGTAAATATAACTAAAGCTAAAAGATTAGTATTGCAAAGACATAAAAGATCACTTTTTTCTCTAGTTGATACAAAAAGTCATCGTCTAATGAGAAAGATAATATATAAACAAAAAGGTGGGTAGGGTTAGGTGCAATCTCACCATTAAGTTCTTAATGAGTATCAAGAGTTCATTACCAAATAAAAATATTGTAAATTTTAATATTTTGACAACGTGTTGTAATAATGAAGGAAACGTATCACAAAACAAAAATGAAAAAGTGAAAAAGATGAAAACAAACGAGAAAAGAAAAGAGAAAAGTTCAAAATGATATGGAAAAACCCAAAAGATCCAGATGGTTTTGGTGGTGTAGAAAAATTAACAAAACGAGTGAATAATTCAAAGAAAGAAACTCAGAAATGGTTATCTAATCAATTAGCATATAGTTTAAATAAAGCAATGTTGAAACGATTTCCAACAAGACCATACAAAATAATTGGAAACAATGATGTATGGCAAATGTATTTGATGGAAATGATACCTTATTCGAAAATTAACAAGGGGTACAAATATATTCTGACTTGTATTGATGTTTTTAATAGATATACTCGTGCTGTTCCTACAAAAACTAAATCTGCGAATGAAATGGCTGATGTGATAAAATAAATGTTTGCAGATGGCAAACCTATTAATTTACAAACAGATTAATTAAATTTATTTATTTAATTTTTAAATATTTTATTTAGGTAAAGAATTTTATAACAGCAACGTTAAGAAGGTTATCAAAGGAATAAACCATTACTCAGTATTTTCTCAGTTCAAAGCTGCTCATGTAGAACGATTTAATCGAACTTTAAGAGAAAGATTGAAAAAATATTTTGTATATCAAGGTAATAAAACTTGGATAAATGTTTTGTCAAAAATTATTTTCAGTTACAATCATTCGCCACATAGAGGATCAAAAGGACAAACACCTGTTGATTTTACTAAAAATAAAACAAAGATAGAAAAAATCAATAAACCAAAATACAAGGTTGGTGATCATGTAAGAATTAGTAAAATCAATTCTTCACCATTCATGAAAAACTTTGATAATAATTGGAGTGATGAAGTATATCAAATTTTGAAAATCGATACAAAGCAGAATCCTGTCATGTATGTGATAGTTGATCATGAAAACAAACAAATCACTGTTAAATTCTACGAACAAGAACTCCAAGTTATTCCTGCTCCTATAATATTTAGAATTCAAAAGATTTTAAAAACCAAAAAAGATGGTGAATATAAGCAATACTATGTTAAATGGCACGGATATGAAACTCCAACTTGGAAATATGAGAAAATCAATTGATTAAATAAATATTATAAAAGATTTTTATATTATTTTTCCTTCTAATAGTTGTCCTCTTATTTTCACTGATAGTGAAGCTAGTAAATTTAATTTCAAAATCCTATGTACTTGGACGGTGAATGGTAAGTAGCTCTCATGAATTTTACCTTTGTGTATAATACTTTTCCTTATTACAGTAATTCTCTGATACAATATGAAAAACTAAAGATGGATGAAGAAATTAAATATTTTAGAATAAATAATTCAAATCGATCATTTGAAGTAATAAATCATACAAATACTCCTGAAGTTGACATGTTCATTGAAAGATATGAGAATTTAGTTGTTGTTTGTCCGCATGTTCCATTTAAAATAATGTTTCCAGATTTTGAACATGCTATTAAATTTGGCTTAAAATCAGTGTCGGTTATTAGTGATAGTGATCATTTTCGAATTAAATTACCAAAATTTATAGAAGATAAAAAAATTGATCAATTTGGAATAATTATAAGTGTTGTTGAAAAAACAAAATTTGAACATTATTTCGAAGATGAATTATACATCAATACTTAATCTGAAATACATGGTCAGTTAATGACAATTAATTCGTCGCCCTTTAAAAATTTTAAAATACAAAATAATGAATTGGTTAAAATTGCTGATAACATTTCATCAATAACCTTTGATAAAAATTTAACAAAAACATTGGGATTAAAGAAACAAACATTTACAGAGAAAGAAATTATTGGAACAAAAATTCCAAAATTATTTAATCATCATCAACAAATGTTTATTTACTCAAATATTATCGAACAGTTGCCCGTTGGTGATGTAAGAGTTCCGTTATTGAAATCTATTTGGATAAAAAAATACGAACAAGGAGAAATTGTGCAATTAGAAATGAAGAATCCAATGTATCTACCAATTTCTAATTCTTCTATAAACAACATTGAAATCAATATACGTGACGATAGTGGAAAATTAATAAAATTTAGTAAAGATACAAAAACGAACTTGACATTACATTTTCGTAAAATAAATTATTAAAAAAGATTTTTATGTGAATTTGCCTTCTAATAGTTGTCCTCAGACTCATCCAAAAAATGAAGCTAGTAAATTTAATGTCGAATTTCAAAATCCTATTTACTTGGATGGTGAATGGGAAGTAGCTCTCATGGATTTTACCTTTGTGTATAATTATTTTCCTTTTTACAATAATTCAAATGTTAAATACAGTAAAAGTATATTACATACAAGTTATGAATACTTTTACTTTAACCAAGGAAAAAATGAATATACAATCAGTCACGACTCTCCATTTTATTTAATATATATTGATGGAAATACTTTGAACATTAATTGTAAATATTTTCCTTTTAAAGTAGAATTTGATAGTATTAAATAAGCACAAAAATTAGGATTTTCAGAAAAAGAAATAAATTTTAAAGAAAACTTGAATCAAATCACTATTCCACCAAAATTTTCACTCACAAAAAATTTTTAGATGAAATTTGTTTATGATAAGAAGAAATCCTTCACATTTTTAGATGATATTTGAATTGAAATTTGTTAATGATAAGGAGAAATCCCTCGCATTTTTTAGATGATATTTGAGTAGATGGATAGGGGTCCTCTAGATCACGACTCCGCTGGATCACATACCCCCTCCTCCCTCCCCAGAGAAATTTTTTAAAATTCTTTTCAAGTTAAAATATGTAGGTCAAGGTCAAATTTTTTAAGATTAAGGTCAATTGTTTTTTTTTATTTGAAATTCGAGAGTTCCCGCCAAGGGATATTATAATTTGAAAATAAAAGTCTTTGAAACACCAGGATTATTATTATTATATATACTCCGAGTTTATTCGAGAAAATATTTTATCCCCATATGGGTATTGCTAGCAAGAGTACTGGTCACGCTCAACAAGGTTATTATTATTAATATTATTATTATTATAACTATTATCAATGGTATTATTATTATTATTATGATTATTATTATTATTAAGATTTACAAAATTATTATTAGTTTTCATAAAAATGATAATAAATTAAGACATTAAAAGATATATTAAATCACAGATCAATTCGATAATAATACGTCATCTATATCAATATCATTGCCATCATTGGCATCATTGAAATCTGGACTTCGACCTCTGAATAGTGGACGAATTTCTGAAATTATTTGATCAACATCTAAGGCATCTATTCCTAAATAATGCCCAAATGCGAGACTGGAATTTTTCCCCACCCATAATCGTTTGTCATCGTTGTTTGACAATGCAATCTTGGTATTTTTAAACGTAAGAAGCTGGTGGTTACGCGTCCCTGTTCTAATCAAAGTTCAGATCAATATTCAAAATTGCAGTTACGCATGCCGTGAAATTGGTCATATTCGTCGCGAATGCCCAAATATTTGATGTCCGTGTTGTGGTAAAGCAGGTCATTTAAGTTTTCAGTGTTTTCAAAAACAGAATCAGTGCGAAATGAGATTGCAAAGAACTTTGAATCAAAACCATGGGAATTTCAATCGATACAATAGACATTCTAATCAAGAAAATTATCTAAAATGATTGTTTTTTAAATATATCTAATAAAAATTTAAAATTACCGAGTGTTAATATTATTAAAGATATTAAAATGATATAGGATATTGTAATGTAGACAATTTAATAATGTTAAATTAAATAATGTGAATTTCAATTCATTATTTGACACAGGAGCAAAAATAAATGTTTTATCCCAATCGATTGCTGAAAAATTGAATTTAAAATTTTTTAATGAAGAAAATAGAAGGATATCATGCGCAAACGGTAGTATGTTAGGATTTTAGGGAAAGTTTTATTATAATATTTATTTTTAATAATTATTTTCAATATTATTTTCAAATTTTTAATATTATTTTATGTTGAAAAAAAACTAATTTCAGTTGGGATTTGAACCACTGTGCTAGTCTATTCCCACTGAGCCAGAAATCTTGTCTTTAAAATTTATTTTTTCCCATTAAACATAGAAAATTAAATATTCTACTTAAAAACTAAAAGTAGTAGAATATTATGAAAATAATATTTATACAACAAAATAGTTCGACTTGGGATTTGAACCGCTGCCTATTTTTACTACTGATTGGAGTTTATTCCCACTGCGCTATCAGGGTTCGGATTTTTGTCATTTTTTTAAATTGTATATTTATAAATTTCTAAAAATTAGAGGGTCACACTATGAATAGTAAAAATATAAAAATATAAAAATTGAAATTTCTATTATAAAAATGAACAATATAAATCTCGAGATTTCAGAAAAAAATAAATTAAATCTTGATTATGATAAACAGTTTATTCATGAAATCAAAAAAAATGATGTACTTAAAATCTGTCCAACTTCTGGTTCCATTTCAAATTTAAATCGTTCAGGTGATATAGTTTTTGAATCTCTTCAAACATCAAACCCTATAGATATTTGTAATGCAAAATCATATTACAAAATTGAAATAGAGATTGAATCAAACAAAATTATAACCCTAAAAAATAATTTCTTCCCAAATTGATTCTCCAACGTGAGATTAAAATTAGGACCCTCAGAAGTTGAAAATATTTTGTATCCAGGTGTATATTCTTCAATGTTAAATTTTGTTTTGACTGGTTGTGATTATAAAAATGAATATGGTGAATTAACAGGTTGGATCCCTGATGAAAATAAAGGTGATGCAGATAAATATGGTTTAGATATAAATTATGGTTATAATAAACGTGTTAAACTTTACAAGTCTAAAAAATTTCAAGGTTATTTTGAATTAAAATATTTATTTGGATTCCTTCAAAACTATAATCGTATACTTCATAATGTTTTTTATAGAATTACTTTGCAATAGAATAGAAGATGATAAAGTATTATTCTAAGGAGCTGCAGATACAAAAGGTAAATTAAAATTAACAACGATTGAATTACATATACCTGAATGGACATTATATCCACACGCTGAAATTAAACTCATTGAAAGATTAAATTCCAACAAGTCTATAAGTGTTAATTATTTAAATATAATTTGTAATGTATTTGACATGAGAGAAGGTTCAACATAGTCTATAAAGATAGCAAATTTAGCATATTGTCCAAGATATATTTTAATTGAATTCAAAGAAATAGATCCATCCTTTCAAAAAAATAACAAATTGTTTATTAAAAAGATTGGAGATGATAATTTAAAATCAATTCAAATTCGATTGAATAATAGTTATTATCCAGTAAACAGAATGGAGTTTAATATAGAAAACAATGAAAATATATTCACATATGAAAATTATATTCAAACATGCCAAGACTTCAAAATAAACCACAATTAAGTTTAGAAGATTTCAAAAATTTGTATTCTATATTCTGTATAAATGTTTCAGATTAAGATGATAGATTAGCTATAAATAATGTTGATGTTACTCTTCATATAACAAAGGATTCTAATTTTAAAGCAAAAATATATACCTTAATTCTTGAAGAAAAGAAAATATCAATGAAGTTATATGGTGGAAAGATTTCAATAATTGAGAATGTTGGAGGAGATTAAGTTTAATTCTCCAAACTCTTTTGGAGAAATAAACAAGTTTTATTAAGAAAACAAGTTTCAGTAATAAAAGAAAATTATTATAATTAAATTTTAACTTTTTAAAAATGACCACTAAACGTTATTGGAGATGTGAAACTTATTGTTGTTATGTTACAACACACTATAAAGCGAGTCATCTTAAAATTAAAAAACATCTCTCTCGATCTAAACTTGCTTTAGAGAGAGAGAATTTAACTCAATCAAGTAATAATAATAATAATATTCCACCAAATAATTGTGAAGGTGAAATAATTTCATCTTCAAATAATATTGAATATTAAATATTCCATGGTTAGATTTCGATCCTTCAAGTAGATTTGCTTTTCAAAAGTTTGAAAAACAAAATTAACATCAACATTATTGAAACCCTATACTACTGAAAAATATCCAGGTGAAAGACATTTATTTAAACACAAATATACTGGACCTGGAACACGATTAGATATTAGACTTGATGAAAATTTTAAAAATAAATTTACTTAATAAAACATCTTCATCCTCACTAATAATAATAATTGGCAGATCTTGATTTTAGTTGTTGGACTCTGTGACTTCATACCATAAATTTTCTAAAATAATTTATAATTATAATAATAATAATAATAATAAAAAAATAATTTATTGTTCTTTATTGCCAACATATCGCGTAAAATTTGATTTTGTTCTCCGACCATTTTGAAATTAGCGATTTTGAAAAATGGATTTTTTAAAAATATTTTTTAAAAGTGACGAATTGGAAAATTGTGAATGTTTATAAAGAAAATGAATAATTCTACCACTTATTTTCACCCATTTGAATTATTAATTTATCATTGAGTAATGAATAATTTCCTCACTTTAATGAAAATTCGTACCACCTTCATTGTTAGTTTATTCTCTGTGATATTATCTTTCCATTTTACTCTGCTTACCAATTAAGAATAAGATATTTTTATCAAAGTTTTTGATAATTTGACTGATTCAATAATATATTTAATGCTTAATTCGCTTTATTATAAGATGTTTTGATCCCTTATATGTATTGCTCACAAGGGTACTACTCACATTCAACATGTCGCAAGGGTACTGATCGTAAAGGTACAGGTATTTGATTTTAATGCTTTTATTTGAATGATTATTTAGGCAAATTTGTTCTTTAAGGTATTCATTAGTAATTTGTAGAGTTGATGGTTTTAGTAAATATCTATCATTTTTGTGAATTTTTATCATTTTCGTGAATTTCTATCATTTTTTGTGAATTTTTATCATTCTTGTGAATTTCATGTTGATTGAAAGAATATTTAAAAATTGAATGTTAATTCTAAGGTAAATTTAATTAATTTCTTGATAATTTGCTGTATTTTTATTGACTTATTTTTAAATTTTAAATAAAAATTTAATTTTAATGATAGTTAGGTTAATAATTAGAGTTTGTACAATAATCAATTGATAGAATAAATTTTGATGATGATGAGTTTGTAATGATATTGCATTTGACTAAATAATTTTATCATATATTTTCTAAGAATTTCATGTTGATTGATTAAAAATTTAAAGTTTTAATAATGATTTTAATTGAATTTCTTGATAATTTGCCAATTTTTTTTAATTTTAAATAAAAATTAATTTTTTATTGACTGTTAGGTTAATAATCAAGTAATAGTTTTAATTTTTGAGGACTTTGTAATGCATTTGACTGAATAATTTTTTTTCAATAATTATATTTCCATTTACACATTGATGTACTTTTTAAAAAATATAAGCTAAGAAACCAGTTAACTTTATCAAGGACTTTAAATTTACTTGATAATTATTGCAGAATATACTGAAATTTGGTTTGTTATTATTGCTTGAAAATGATTGGCTGAATCGTTGAAGAATTATGATCAATCAATATATACATTCTCTAGTTAGGTATTTGATGGGTAAAATATTTGTAGACAACTTTCGTGAATTTTAATCTTTTAGTGGGCTCTTATTATATAGATGCTAATTTATTTCATTGGAAAAATGTTTGATGTCTGTAACAGTTAATGAAAATTCATATTTTTGAAGAATTCTCTAAGGATTTTAAAAGGATTGACTGAATTAAAGGAGATATAACCTCAAGTGGGTAGAATTAAAGGATATAGTCGGTTAGATAATGATGTTTAAAGGGGTAGAAATATTTGGTGAGAGATCGATTAAGATAAGAATATTTCATTTTAAGGGGGATATAGTCGGTTGAATTTAATGAGGAATTGGTTAATGTGGGGAATATATGATTTTTAAGGTGATGTAGTTGGTTACATTTAATGAGTAATCGATTTAGATGAGAAAATATCATCTTTAAAGGGGATATAGTCGGTTGGGTTAAATGATGGATCAGATAAGGTGGGAATATATAATCTTTTAAGATGATATAGTTGGTTAGATTTAATGAATGTTCGGTTAAGATGGAATCTTATGAATATTTAAATGGGTAATGTTGGTAAATATCAATATN